>JAVIAB010000139.1:98678242-98953242 GCA_032433765.1 Megaustenia siamemsis | reverse complement strand
CAATATTTATGTTATTATTTCTAATATATTATAATTGATAATATAATACTGACCATATTGCCTCCAATACATAGTGTGCCGGAGGAAGTCTATTAAAAAAACGGTACTAATTCCATACTCTCGACAAGCCACATAGCGTGGCGGGGCCCTTCCCCTTTTTTTAAAAATACAGAAGTGGAGTAGTCGCGCCTCGGTTTAATTCATTTCTTTCGATCTTCTACATAGTCATACAGAAGTGAGGTGCCTCTTCCTCTTCTTCTTCTTCAGCGTTCATGTCTTGTGATCAGGCGAACTTGACTCTTTGTCCTGTTTCATGTTGGAGGGGTAAGAACAACATCACGACACACGGTGAGCCGGTCGCATGGTCAGTACTTGTATATGGAGGGGTTAGAACAACATCACGACACACGGTGAGCCGGTCGCTTGCTCAGTACTTGTATATGGAGGGGTAAGAGCAACATCACGACACACGGTGAGCCGGTCGCTTGGTCAGTACTTGTATATGGAGGGGTTAGAACAACATCACGACACACGGTGAGCCGGTCGCTTGCTCAGTACTTGTATATGGAGGGGTAAGAACAACATCACGACACACGGTGAGCCGGTCGCTTGCTCAGTACTTGTATATGGAGGGGTAAGAACAACATCACGACACACGGTGAGCCGGTCGCTTGCTCAGTACTTGTATATGGAGGGGTTAGAACAACATCACGACACACGGTGAGCCGGTCGCTTGCTCAGTACTTGTATATGGAGGGGTAAGAACAACATCACGACACACGGTGAGCCGGTCGCTTGGTCAGTACTTGTATATGGAGGGGTAAGGACAACATCACGACACACGGTGAGCCGGTCGCATGGTCAGTACTTGTATATGGAGGGGTTAGAACAACATCACGACACACGATGAGCCGGTCGCTTGGTCAGTACTTGCATATGGAGGGGTAAGAACAACATCACGACACACGGTGAGCTGGTCGCATGGTCAGTACTTGTATATGGAGGGGTAAGAACAACATCACGACACACGGTGAGCTGGTCGCATGATCAGCACTTAAATATGGAGGGGTTAGAACAACATCACGACACACGGTGAGCCGGTCGCATGATCAGCACTTAAATATGGAGGGGTAAGAACAACATCACGACACACGGTGAGCCGGTCGCATGGTCAGTACTTGTATATGGAGGGGTAAGAACAACATCACGACACACGATGAGCCGGTCGCATGGTCAGTACTTGTATATGGAGGGGTAAGAACAACATCATGACACACGGTGAGCCGGTCGCATGGTCAGTACTTGTATATGGAGGGGTAAGAACAACATCATGACACACGGTGAGCCGGTCGCATGGTCAGTACTTGTATATGGAGGGGTAAGAACAACATCATGACACACGGTGAGCCGGTCGCATGGTCAGTACTCGTATATGGAGGGGTAAGAACAACATCATGACACACGGTGAGCCGGTCGCATGGTCAGTACTCGTATATGGAGGGGTAAGAACAACATCATGACACACGGTGAGCCGGTCGCATGGTCAGTACTCGTATATGGAGGGGTAAGAACAACATCATGACACACGGTGAGCCGGTCGCATGGTCAGTACTTGTATATGGAGGGGTAAGAACAACATCATGACACACGGTGAGCCGGTCGCATGGTCAGTACTTGTATATGGAGGGGTAAGAACAACATCATGACACACGGTGAGCCGGTCGCATGGTCAGTACTTGTATATGGAGGGGTAAGAACAACATCATGACACACGGTGAGCCGGTCGCATGGTCAGTACTCGTATATGGAGGGGTAAGAACAACATCATGACACACGGTGAGCCGGTCGCATGGTCAGTACTCGTATATGGAGGGGTAAGAACAACATCATGACACACGATGAACCCGAACAGGTCGAGTGGTCAGTGTTCGTATATATATATATATATGTGTGTGTGTGTGTGTGTCCTCACTTCTCTCCTAAACCTGCGCCGTGGCTGACACACTCCGTCTTGGCTGTATCCTGGCTAGACGTAGGAGTTTTCCTTCTCTTAGGGTGGATGCTGTCCAGGGGCTGTTGAGCCCACCCTGTTTGTGGTTTCTGTCTGGGTGTTCTCCCACAGCTTTCATTCTCCCACAGCTTTCATTCTCCCACAGCTTTCATTCTCCCACAGCTTTCATTCTCCTACAGCTTTCATTCTCCCACTCGCAACTGCCAGGAAGCAATAGTTTATTGTCAGGAGAGGGCCTCGATTCACGTGGTTTTTTTTCCGATCTTTAATGTTAGTCGTAGAGAAGAAGCTTCAGTTCACGTGGTTGTTTCCGATCTTTAATGTTAGTCGTGGAGAAGAAGTTTCAGTTCACGTGGTTGTTTCCGATCTTTAATGTTAGTCGTAGAGAAGAAGTTTCAATTCACGTGGTTGTTTCCGATCTTTAATGTTAGTCGTAGAGAAGAAGTTTCAATTCACGTGGTTGTTTCCGATCTTTAATGTTAGTCGTAGAGAAGAAGTTTCAATTCACGTGGTTGTTTCCGATCTTTAATGTTAGTCGTAGAGAAGAAGTTTCAGTTCACGTGGTTGTTTCCGATCTTTAATGTTAGTCGTAGAGAAGATGTTTCAGTTCACGTGGTTGTTTCGATCTTTAATGTTAGTCGTAGAGAAGAAGTTTCAGTTCACGTCGTTGTTTCCGATCTTCTATGTTGTTTTACAGTGGTGGATATTTCAATTAGTATATGTGGCAATGCTAGCCAGACAGCAGAGTACTGATGTGCAGATAGCGAGAGAGAGAGAGAGAGAGAGAGAGAGAGAGAGAGAGAGAGATCGAAAGATCGGAATAGAAAGAGAGATGGAGCTAGAAAGAGATAATGAGTACAAGAGAACACAAGTTGATATTGATGAATCATGTTTATAGTTGAACACATTTCGATGCTCAAATCAACGAGCTCTTTCCTAATTCTATATCTCAGTTGTCACTAGTTGTCTTAATGATGGCATGCAACTGACGGACCCGGAAAACAGCTCATAACTTTGTTGTTGTTGTTCTGCTGTATCAGAGATTGTGAACTCAAAGAAATAATTAGGATCTTTCATTTCAGAACCAGAGATTTCTGACTCCAAGAAATGATTAGGATTTTTCATTGTAGAACCAGAGATTTCTGACTCCAAGAAATAATTAGGATCTTTCATTGTAGAACCAGAGATTTCGGACCTTCAGAAAATCTTTGTGATCTTTATTCCAAAAATTCTCATGTCTTTCCCTCAAAGAATCCTTGTGATTTTCTAGTTGATTCTTGTGTAGCAGAAGTTAATTGATGGGATCATGGCTTAGCAGCACCTATACGGATGGGCGGGGAGAGGTCGGGGTGGGTGCTTTGTTGATTAGATCATCAAACGGAATGAACAAATAAACGTGTGTGTTTTCATAACGGTTGTTGTGAGTGCGTTTGTGTGTGTGTGTGTGTGTGTGTGTGTGTGTGTGTGTGTGTGTGTGTGTACATATACACGCAAACATGCATACATGCACTGATACATATATATACACATTATTTCGGTTTATATATATATATATATATATATATATATATATCGTGTGAGTGTGTGTGTGAGTGTATCCACCTACGCACATATATGCACGCACACAGAATAAGTTGGTGATAACTGTCATGTTACACACACAATTTGAGCTCAGTCTCTATATCAATGTCACGAATGTAACAGATCAAATCATAGGTGTTATCAAAAGTCGTTCTCAGACGATTGTGTTGTTTGTAAATAATTGTATGTGCTTTGATTGATAGATACACATGATACATATTGATATCACACACTGCATTCCATATTGAGATTGTTATTATTCATAATCTATCTATTGACCTTTCGAGCCGTAGCCGGCCCATAGGGCGCAGACCCAGATACTCTTTCTCTTATCTATATTTTTATTCTAGCAGATTTCAATCCTTGTAAAGATCTTTTATCAAATCTCGTCATTTGTCTCTGTTCTGTGCAAGCAACTCTATCTCATTGAGGGAATCGATTCCTGCTGCTCTTGCCTCTCTGATCAATGTTCTTATCAGAATCTCTCTGGGTCAGCCTCTTTCCCTCTTACCTGTTGTTTCCCGAATGAGAGCTTGCTTTGTTATTCGGTTATTATCTCTCCTCATCACATGTCCAACATATGACCATCGTCTTTTCTTGATTAATGACGATTTTAGTGGTTGATTAGCGATTTCTCTAATTTATTCGTTTGTTTTGAATTCATTCCACACTATACCAAGTATTTTCCTTAGACATTTATTTTCGAATGTGTTCTACTTTGTTTCTATGTCTCTTGTTGTTTTCCAGCTCTCATTATTGATAATATCCAAATAAATTGTATCATCCTTAGATATCTTGATTCGCTGGCCTCGAGCATTGATCGACGTAATCAAAAGATAGTGACAATGGGAAACCACCTAGTAAATTTGTATAAGGTAATTCAATGAGCCTCACGCCGTTCTGGCATATTGAATGGGTCATATTCTAGCACGCGCGTGAGCTAGCTCTGACGGCCTCAACAATGGTCGATCAGATCTGACACCATACAAGACTATAACTCAATAGATGTTCAACTATAAAAATGATGATTTTTGCATTAAAACTTTACCAGTAGAGCACTTGCACAAATTTGACCCTCTGACGTGTTTCCATCATAAAGTAGTAGAGGAGCTGTGTGCCCATATGCCCAAGAGCTGTTCTAGTGGTAGAGGAGCATGTGTGCCCATATGCCCACAAGATATTCTAATGGTAGATACGTCTGTGTGCCTATATGCCCAAGAGCTGTTCTAGTGGTAGAGGAGCCATATGCCCAAAAGATGTTCTAATGGTAGATAAGCATGTGTGCTTATATGCCCAAAAGCTGATCTAGTGGTAGAGGAGCCTGTGTGCCCATATGCCAAAGAGCTGTTCTAGTGGTAGAGGAGCCTGTGTGCCCATATGCCCAAGAGCTGTTCTAGTGGTAGAGGAGCCTGTGTGCCCATATGCCCAAGAGCTGTTCTAGTGGTAGAGGAGCCTGTCTGCCCATATGCCCAAGAGCTGTTCTAGTGGTAGAGGAGCCTGTGTGCCCATATGCCCAAGAGCTGTTCTAGTGGTAGAGGAGCCTGTCTGCCCATATGCTCAAGAGCTGTTCTAGTGGTAGCAATGCTAGCAAGGGATAATCCAAGCTGGACAGGTCAACGGGTTTGACCAGGAAAAGTGAGACACGCACATGTTGAAATCGGATGCACTGGGCTACATGCCTAACATAACGGTGCAACGTAAATTATCACTATGTAGACATGAAGATATCACCCCCCCCTACCCCCGGTTGTCCCACAGAGAAACATCGTTTTGAATCAGAGCGCATATTATTTTAGGTCTGTCGGAATGAATTCATGAATTACTAATGTCTTGATTGGAGTCGTCAGTCGCTGGACACGTCGGGACTTTCTGAAGAGGGAATCTGAGCATCCATGGACATGTTTAGAGTTCAATGATGATGACCCGCAAATAACTCAATAACTCATTAAATTAATTTGTTGTTAGCAAAATGAAGCTATGAAACACATCTGTAATCATCAAAACAAAAGTGGAAGGTTGATGTAGATGAGTGGTGTGATCGTGACGACAACAGCGTGAATGGCTGCACCAGCACAGAAATTATAACATCAAAATGAGCAGTAACACGTGTAAACACAACTTGATAACTTCAAAAGCAGTCTAGATTACATTCAAGAAGTGTAATAACACAGCTCTCTAGTTGCACTTCATTAGCTCATTTCTGTCTTTCTTTTTTTCTTTTTTCTTTCTTACTATTTCTTTCTTCATTTCTTTTCTTTTGTTCGTTCGTTCTTTCTTACTTTCTTTCGCTTTCTTTCTAGTTACACTTCATAAACTCATTTCTTTCTTTCTCTTGCTCTCTCTTTCCTTTGTTCTTTCTTTCACTTTCTTCCTTTCTTTCTTTCTCTCTTTTCTTTCTCTGTTTCCTTATTTTCTTTTCTTTCACTTTCGTTCTTTCTTTTATCTCGTTCTTTCTTTTACTTTCTTTCTTTCTTTTCTTTCGTTCTTTCTTTCTTTCTGTCTTTCTTTCTTTCTTTCGTTCACACGATCACTATCAAAGGAATTGACAGTTCTCCTCGTACTCTGTCCTGATTCTGACGTAAAGTTGGCGTAGATGCGTTGACCGTGTAACGTTCCCGCCTTTCATTGCCCAATACACCTGACGTCAGCACGGCCTTGTTGAGTACTAGGTTACTCGGCCTCCCGATCACTTCTCACTTAGCTACAATGGACTTGTTAGTCTGATTCTTGAGGTACTGCGAGGAGGTGGAGCAGGATCTGGTTCACCAATTCTGACATAAGCTATTAGCTGTAAGTCGATGTTGCTGGCATGCGTCTTTACCTCACATACAGGACTGTCATGCAGACACATACAGGACACTTATGCAGACACAAATAGGACACTCATGCAGACACATACAGGACACTCATACAGACACATACAGGACACTCATACAGACACATACATGACACTCGTGCAGACACATACAGAACACTCATACAGAAACATACAGGACACTAATACAGGCACATACAGGACACTCGTGCAGACACATACAGGACACTCACACAGACACATACAAAACACTCGTACAGACACATACAAGACACTCATACAGACACATGCAGGACACTCATACACACACATACAAGACACTCATACAGACACATACAGGACACCCATACAGATGAATATAGGACACTCGTGCAGACACATGCGTGACACTCATACAGACACATACAGGACACTTATACAGACACATACAGAACACTCATACAGACACATACAGGACACTCGTGCAGACACATACATAACACTCATACAGACACATACAGAACACTCATACAGACACATACAGAACACTCATACAGACACATACAGGACACTCATACAGACACATACAGGACACTCGTGCAGACACATACATAACACTCATACAGACACATACAGAACACTCATACAGACACATACAGGACACTCGTGCAGACACATACAGGACACTCATACAGACACATACAGGGCACTCATACAGATAAATACAGGACACTCGTGCAGAGACACATACAGTAAACTCGTGCAGACACACACAGGACACTCATACAGACACATACAGGACACTCATACAGACACACACAGGACACTCATACTGACACATACAGGACACTCGTGCAGAGACAAATACAGTAAACTCGTGCAGACAAACACAGGACACTCATACAGACACACACAGGATACTCATATAGACACATATAGGACACTCATACGGACACATACAGGACACTCATACAGACACATACAGGACACTCATACAGACACATACAGGACACTCATACAGACACATACAGAACACTCGTGCAGACACATACAGGACACTCATACAGACACATACAGGACACTCATACAGACACATACAGGACACTCAGACAGACACATACAGGACACGATTACTCACAGACAGGACACTCACACTGACACATACAGGGCACTCATACATACACATACAGGACACTCATACAGACACACGAAGGTCACTCAAGCAGACACATACAGGTCACTCATACAGACACATGCAAGACACTCGCGAAGAGACACATACAGGACAATCGTGCAGACACATACAGCATACTCAGACAGACACATACAGGACACTCATGCAGACACATAAAAGACACTCATATAAACACATACAAGACAAGATTACTCACAGACAGGACATTCACACAGACACATACAGGAGACACATACAGACACATACAGGACACTCATTAAGAAAAATACAGGTCGCTCACACAGAAACATGCAGGACATGATTATTCACATACAGGGCACTCATACAGACACATACAAGACATTCATACAGAAACATACAGGACACTCATAGAGAAACATACATGACACTCATAAAGAAACATACAGGACACGATTACCCACATACAGGACACTCATACAGACATATACAGGACACTCATACAGACACATACAGGACACTCGTGCAGACACATACATAACACTCATACAGACACATACAGAACACTCATACAGACACATACATGACACTCATACAGACACATACAGGACACTCATACAGACACATACAGAACACTCATACAGACAAATATAGGATACTCATACAGACACATACAGGACACTCATACAGACACATACAGGACACTCATACAGAACACTCATACAGACACATACAGGACACTCATACAGACACATACATGACACTCGTGCAGACACATACAGAACACTCATACAGAAACATGCAGGACAATCATACACACACATACAGGACACTCATACAGACACATACATGACACCCATACAGACACATACAGGACACTCGTGCAGACACATACAGGACACCCATACAGACACATACAGGACACTCATACACACACATACATAACACTCATACAGACACATACAGGACACTCATACAGACACATACAGGACACTCATACAGACACATACAGAACACTCATACAGACACATAGAGGACACTCATACACACTCATACAGGACACTCGTGCAGACACATACATAACACTCATACAGACACATACAGAACACTCATACAGACACATACAGGACACTCATACAGACACATACAAAACACTCGTACAGACACATAGAGGACACTCATACAGACACATACAAAACACTCGTACAGACACATACAGTACACTCGTGCAGAAACATACATAACACTCATACAGACACATACAGAACACTCATACAGACACATACAGGACACTCGTGCAGACACATACAGGATACTCATACAAACACATACAGTACACTCATACAGACACATACAGGACACTCATACAGACACATACAGGACACTCGTGCAGACACATACATAACACTCATACAGACACATACAGAACTCTCATACAGACACATACATGACACTCATACAGACACATACAGGACACTCGTACAGACACATACAGGACACTCATACAGACACATACAGGACACTCGTGCAGACACATACATAACAATCATACAGACACATACAGAACACTCATACAGACACATACAGGACACTCGTACAGACACATACAGGACACTCATACAGACACATACAGGACACTCATACAGACACATACAGGACACTCATACAAACACATACAGGACACTAATACAGACACATACAGGACACTCATACACACACATACAGGACACTCGTGCAGACACATACAGGACACTCATACAGATAAATACAGGACACTCGTGCAGAGACACATACAGTAAACTCGTGCAGTCACACACAGGACACTCATACAGACACATACAGGACACTCATACAGACACACACAGGACACTCATACTGACACATACAGGACACTCGTGCAGAGACAAATACAGTAAACTCGTGCAGACAAACACATGACACTCATACAGACACACACAGGATACTCATATAGACACATATAGGACACTCATACGGACACATACAGGACACTCATACAGACACATACAGGACACTCAGACAGACACAAACAGGACACGATTACTCACAGACAGGACACTCACACTGACACATACAGGGCACTCATACATACACATACAGGACACTCATACAGACACACGAAGGTCACTCATGCAGACACATACAGGTCACTCATACAGACACATGCAGGACACTCGTGAAGAGACACATACAGGACAATCGTGCAGACACATACAGCATACTCAGACAGACACATACAGGACACTCATGCAGACACATAAAAGAAACTCATATAAACACATACAGGACAAGATTACTCACAGACAGGACATTCACACAGACACATACAGGACACACATACAGACACATACAGGACACTCATTAAGAAAAATACAGGACGCTCACACAGAAACATACAGGACATGATTATTCACATACAGGGCACTCATACAGACACATACAAGACATTCATACAGAAACATACAGGACACTCATAGAGAAACATACATGACACTCATAAAGAAACATACAGGACACGATTACTCACATACAGGACACTCATACAGACACATACAGGACACTCATACAGACACATACAGGACACTCGTGCAGACACATACATAACACTCATACAGACATATACAGAACACTCATACAGACACATACATGACACTCATACAGACACATACAGGACACTCATACAGACACATACAGAACACTCATACAGACAAATACAGGATACTCATACAGACACATACAGGACACTCATACAGACACATACATAACACTCATACAGACACATACAGAACACTCATACAGACACATACAGGACACTCATACATACACATACATGACACTCGTGCAGACACATACAGAACACTCATACAGAAACATACAGGACACTCTTACAGACACATACAGGACACTCGTGCAGACACATACAGGACACTCATACAGACACATACTGGACACTTGTGCAGACACATACAAGACACTCATACAGACACATGCAGGACACTCATACACACACATACAGGACACTCATACAGACACATACAGGACACCCATACAGACACATACAGGACACTCGTGCAGACACATACAGGACACTCGTGCAGACACATACAGGACACCCATACAGACACATACAGGACACTCATACACACACATACATAACACTCATACAGACACATACAGGACACTCATACAGACACATACAGGACACTCATACAGACACATACAGAACACTCATACAGACACATAGAGGACACTCATACACACTCATACAGGACACTCGTGCAGACACATACATAACACTCATACAGACACATACAGAACACTCATACAGACACATACAGGACACTCATACAGACACATACAGGACACTCGTACAGATTCATACAGGACACTCATACAGACACATACAGTACACTCGTGCAGAAACATACATAACACTCATACAGACACATACAGAACACTCATACAGACACATACAGGACACTCGTGCAGTCACATACAGGATACTCATACAAACACATACAGTACACTCATACAGACACATACAGGACACTCATACAGACACATACAGGACACTCGTGCAGACACATACATAACACTCATACAGACACATACAGAACTCTCATACAGACACATACATGACACTCATACAGACACATACAGGACACTCGTACAGACACATACAGGACACTCATACAGACACATACAGGACACTCGTGCAGACACATACATAACACTCATACAGACACATACAGAACACTCATACAGACACATACAGGACACTCGTACAGACACATACAGGACACTCATACAGACACATACAGGACACTCATACAGACACATACAGGACACTCATACAAACACATACAGGACACTAATACAGACACATACAGGACACTCATACACACACATACAGGACACTCGTGCAGACACATACAGGACACTCATACAGATAAATACAGGACACTCGTGCAGAGACACATACAGTAAACTCGTGCAGTCACACACAGGACACTCATACAGACACATACAGGACACTCATACAGACACACACAGGACACTCATACTGACACATACAGGACACTCGTGCAGAGACAAATACAGTAAACTCGTGCAGACAAACACATGACACTCATACAGACACACACAGGATACTCATATAGACACATATAGGACACTCATACGGACACATACAGGACACTCATACAGACACATACAGGACACTCAGACAGACACAAACAGGACACGATTACTCACAGACAGGACACTCACACTGACACATACAGGGCACTCATACATACACATACAGGACACTCATACAGACACACGAAGGTCACTCATGCAGACACATACATGTCACTCATACAGACACATGCAGGACACTCGTGAAGAGACACATACAGGACAATCGTGCAGACACATACAGCATACTCAGACAGACACATACAGGACACTCATGCAGACACATAAAAGAAACTCATATAAACACATACAGGACAAGATTACTCACAGACAGGACATTCACACAGACACATACAGGACACACATACAGACACATACAGGACACTCATTAAGAAAAATACAGGACGCTCACACAGAAACATACAGGACATGATTATTCACATACAGGGCACTCATACAGACACATACAAGACATTCATACAGAAACATACAGGACACTCATAGAGAAACATACATGACACTCATAAAGAAACATACAGGACACGATTACTCACATACAGGACACTCATACAGACACATACAGGACACTCATACAGACACATACAGGACACTCGTGCAGACACATACATAACACTCATACAGACATATACAGAACACTCATACAGACACATACATGACACTCATACAGACACATACAGGACACTCATACAGACACATACAGAACACTCATACAGACAAATACAGGATACTCATACAGACACATACAGGACACTCATACAGACACATACATAACACTCATACAGACACATACAGAACACTCATACAGACACATACAGGACACTCATACATACACATACATGACACTCGTGCAGACACATACAGAACACTCATACAGAAACATACAGGACACTCTTACAGACACATACAGGACACTCGTGCAGACACATACAGGACACTCATACAGACACATACTGGACACTTGTGCAGACACATACAAGACACTCATACAGACACATGCAGGACACTCATACACACACATACAGGACACTCATACAGACACATACAGGACACCCATACAGACACATACAGGACACTCGTGCAGACACATACAGGACACTCGTGCAGACACATACAGGACACCCATACAGACACATACAGGACACTCATACACACACATACATAACACTCATACAGACACATACAGGACACTCATACAGACACATACAGGACACTCATACAGACACATACAGAACACTCATACAGACACATAGAGGACACTCATACACACTCATACAGGACACTCGTGCAGACACATACATAACACTCATACAGACACATACAGAACACTCATACAGACACATACAGGACACTCATACAGACACATACAGGACACTCGTACAGATTCATACAGGACACTCATACAGACACATACAGTACACTCGTGCAGAAACATACATAACACTCATACAGACACATACAGAACACTCATACAGACACATACAGGACACTCGTGCAGTCACATACAGGATACTCATACAAACACATACAGTACACTCATACAGACACATACAGGACACTCATACAGACACATACAGGACACTCGTGCAGACACATACATAACACTCATACAGACACATACAGAACTCTCATACAGACACATACATGACACTCATACAGACACATACAGGACACTCATACAGACACATACAGAACACTCATACAGACACATACAGAACACATACACACTCATACAGGACACTCGTGCAGACACATACATAACACTCATACAGACACATACAGAACACTCATACAGACACATACAGGACACTCATACAGACACATACAGGACACTCGTACAGACACATACATGACACTCATACAGACACATACAGGACACTCGTGCAGACACATACATAGCACTCATACAGACACATACAGAACACCCATACAGACACATACAGGACACTCGTGCAGACACATACAGGACACTCATACAAACACATACAGGACACTCATACAGACACATACAGGACACTCATACAAACACATACAGGACACTAATACAGACACATACAGTGCACTCGTGCAGACACATACAGGACACTCGTACAGACACATACAGGACACTCGTACAGAGTCACATACAGTAAACTCGTGCAGACACACACATGACACTCATACAGACACACACACAGGATACTCATATAGACACATATAGGACACTCATACTGACACATACAGGACACTCATACAGACACATACAGGACACTCATACAGACACATGCAGGACGCTCGTGAAGAGACACATGCAGGACACTCGTGCAGACACATACAGCACACTCAGACAGACACATACAGGACACTCATGCAGACAAATAAAAGACACTCATATAAACACATACAGGACAAGATTACTCACAGACAGGACATTCACACAGACACATACAGGACACACATACAGACACATACAGGACACTCATAAAGAAACATACAGGACGCTCTCACAGAAACATACAGGACATGATTATTCACATACAGGGCACTCATACAGACACATACAGGACATTCATACAGAAACATACAGGACACTCATACAGAAAAATACAGGACACTCATACAGAAACATACAGGACACGATTACTCACATACAGGACACTCATACAGACACATACAGAACACTCATACAGACACATACAGGACACTCATACAGACACATACAGACAAATACAGGACACTCATACAGACACATACAGGACACTCATACAGACACATACATAACACTCATACAGACACATACAGAACACTCATACAGACACATACAGGACACTCGTGCAGACACATACATAACACTCATACAGACACATACAGAACACTCATACAGACACATACAGGACACTCATACAGACACATACAGGACACTCATACAGTCACATACATAACACTCATACAGACACATACAGGACACGCATACAGACACATACAGGACACTCATACAGACACAAACATAACACTCATACAGACACATACAGAACACTCATACAGACACATACAGAACTCTCATACAGACACATACAGAACACTCATACAGACACATACAAGGACACTCATACAGACACATACAGGACACTCATACAGAAACATACAGGACACTCATACAGACACATACAGGACACTCGTGCAGACACACACATAACACTCATACAGACACATACAGAGCACTCATACAGACACATATGGAACACTCATACAGACACATACAGGACACTCATACAGACACATACAGGACACTCATACAGACCCATATAGGACACTCATACAGACACATACAGACACATACAGGACACTCATACAGACACATACAGAACACTCATACAAACACATAGAGGACACTCATACAGACACATACAGGACACTCATACAGACACATACAGAACACTCATACAGACACATACAGGACACGCATACAGACACATACAGGACACTCGTGCAGACACATACATAACACTCATACAGACACATACAGGACACTCATACAGATACATACAGGACACTCATACTGACACTTACAGGACACTCATACAGACACACATAGGACACTCATCCAGACACATACAGGACACTCATGCAGGCATATACAGGACACTCATACAGACACATACAGGATACTCCTACAGACACATGCAGGACACTCATACAGAGAAACATACAGAACACTCGTTAAGACACATACAGGACACTCGTGCAGAGACATACAGGACACGATTACTCACATATAGGATACTCATGCAGACACATACAGGACACTCATACAGACACATACAGGACACGATTACTCACATATAGGATACTCATGCAGACACATACAGGACACTCATACAGACACATACAGGACACGATTACTCACATATAGGATACTCATGCAGACACATACAGGACACTCATACAGACACATACAGGACACGATTACTCACATATAGGATACTCATGCAGACACATACAGGACACGATTACTCACATATAGAATACTCATGCAGACACATACAGGACACGATTAATCACAGATAAGACACGTTTATTCACAGTCAGTAACAGCCACATTTACAATACGCTAAAAATAAATCATCGTTCTACTTTTCTTTCTTTCTTTCTTTCTTTCTTTCTTTCTTTCTTTCTTTCTTTCTTTAAACCATTCTTTTTTCCTTTTTTTCGCTTCCTCGTGTACCCGTTCGGGTGTCGGTGGAGAAGTAAAGTTCTGGTTCTCGCCATTTTGGCACCTCCACTCATTGTCAGTTGATGTTGTTGTAGCGTTTCTTTGATGTTGTCTGCCCATCTTACTCTGGGTCTGCCCTTGCTCTTCTCCCTTTTTCTCTTTTAATATACGCTTTGTATGGTAGGGAATCACACATAATTCTTTCTAGATGGGCAAACCAGTTTATTTGTTGTTTCTTTATGTAGCTTAGGATTGGTTCAATGTCTACTCTTTCTAGATGGACAGACCAGTTTATTTGTTGTTTCTGTATGTAGCTTAGGATTGGTTCAATGTCTACTCTTTCTAGATGGGCAAACCAGTTTATTTGTTGTTTCTTTATGTAGCTTAGAATTGGTTCAATGCCTACTCTTTCTAGATGGGCAAACCAGTTTATTTGTTGTTTCTGCATGTAGCTTAGAATTGGTTCAATGCCTACTCTTTCTAGATGGACAAACCATTTTATTTGTTGTTTCTGCATGTAGCTTAGAATTGGTTCAATGCCCACTCTTACTTTTATAATGTAATGTAATTATTATTTTTGTGTCTATCTTTTCTGGTCACTCCTAGCGCTTTACTCAGACAGCGCATCTCTGTGGTGACAAGCTTTCATTTGTGCTTAATCTTAAGTGACCATTGTTGGCATTAGTAGCACAATGTTGGAATGAATATACTCTATATAAGATGTTTCTTGGTGGTAATATGTAATGATTTGTGTTGAAGTATGGAAGATAGATATCCCAATGTTTGGTTTGCCTTGTTGCATAGTATGTCTATTTCTTTATCGATTTTACCATCTTCAGAGAATGTTGTTCCCAGATATTACAATGTTGTTACTTTTCTATAATTTGATGTTCTATAGCTATGTTTAGTGTCTTCTTTCGTCTTCATATTGATATAACTTCTGTTATTTTAGTGTTTTTTTCCGTGTTATTCATGTTAGGTTGTTTACTCAATAGTAAAAAAAAAGTAATTAAAGTACCCCCGTCACGCCAAGCGGCGTATAGGGAAATATGGTGTTAGTGACCCTATATTTTACAGACCTTCAGCACATGATTTTTGGGGTAATGTGGTCGGTATTACGCCCGTGCTGCTTTACTTTCCCAGAAAAAAATCCGGTACCCATTTAAGGCTGGGTGAACCCGGAAGCCGTCGGTTGGGATCGAACCCTACCCCTTGTCATTTGTAATCCAGTTCACTAACCACTGAGCTATCGCGGCTCCCTGTTTACTCAATGATATCAAATATTGTTGAAGTTGTGTTTCTGTGAAAGCTAAAGGGTCTGATCGTCAGAAAAATATAGTTCATTGATGTCTTCGATTTGTGTTTCGGCATCGGTGCATACAGACACATACAGACACATACAGACACATACAGGACATACAGGACATACAGACACATACAGACACATACAGACACATACAGACACATACAGGACATACAGACACATACAGACACATACAGACACATACAGACACATACAGACACATACAGACACATACAGGACATACAGACACATACAGACACATACAGACACATACAGACACATACAGACACATACAGGACATACAAACACATACAGACACATACAGACACATACAGACACATACAGGATATACAGACACATACAGACACATACAGACACATACAGACACATACATACACATACAGACACATACAGGACATACAAGCTAAAACTAAGAATAGCAACATGTTATGTTTAATCTACATTTTTATATGTAATGCTGAAACATGGACATTATATAAGAAAACAGAACAGAGAATTGAAGCCTTTGAAATGTGGATATATAGAAGAACAGGTAGAGTTGGATGGAAGGAAAAGAAAACAAACGATGAAGTCTTAAAACAACTAAAAATTAAAAGAGAACTACTAAGCACAATTCAAACAAGACAAATGCGATTTTTTGGGCCATGATAAAAGACACAACAGCCTACTAAAAGTAATTTGGAGGGGAAAATACAGGGTAAAAGAGGCAGAGGCAGACCAAGGCTAACATGGACGAGTAACATCAAAAGATGGACAAATCAGCCTATGACAACCTGCACCATCAAAGCAAGAGACAGAGCAGAATGGCGCTCCATGGTAGCCAACCTTTGTTGCGGAGATGGCACTCGATGAGATGATCTTTGCATATGTTGTCACAGTAATCGATACACAAGAGTGGTGACAACACGCAGCCCTGTCTTACACCAGAAAACACTGCTGCTACACTCACTTTTTTAACACACTTTATTTCACCTTACATTTACCCTACGCTACTTTCATTACTTCTTTCTTATCATCGTTCACAGGATCAATTTGACATTAGAAGTGATGGCACAGATGATGATACCATGAAGTCGTTGTCAAGTGACGAGACCAGGAAGAAACAGTGCCCAACCTTCCTGGGTGGTAACATCCGATGTCCTGGCCCGTCATATGGGCCAGGTCCAGGCCAGGTATTTTTTTTATTATGTAGAGTTGATGTGTGCTTAATACTTGGTGTGTACATAATAGTTGATGCGTGCTTAATAGTTGATGTGTGCTTAATAGTTGATGCGTGCTTAATAGTTGATGCGTGCTTAATAGTTGATGTGTGCTTAATACTTGGTGTGTACATAATAGTTGATGTGTGCTTAATACTTGGTGTGTTCTTTATAGTTGATGTGTGCTAAATACTTGGTGTGCACATAATAGTTTATGTGTACTTAATAGTTGATGTGTGCTTAATACTTGGTGTGTGCATAATAGTTGATGCGTACATAATAGTTGATGTGTGCTTAATACTTGGTGTGTACATAATAGTTGATGCGTGCTTAATAGTTGATGTGTGCTTAATAGTTGATGCGTGCTTAATAGTTGATGCGTGCTTAATAGTTGATGTGTGCTTAATACTTGGTTGGTACATAATAGTTGATGTGTGCTTAATACTTGGTGTGTTCTTTATAGTTGATGTGTGCTAAATACTTGGTGTGCACATAATAGTTTATGTGTACTTAATAGTTGATGTGTGCTTAATACTTGGTGTGTGCATAATAGTTGATGCGTACATAATAGTTGATGTGTGCTTAATACTTGGTGTGTACATAATAGTTGATGCGTGCTTAATAGTTGATGTGTGCTTAATAGTTGATGTGTGCTTAATAGTTGATGTGTGCTTAATACTTGGTGTGTACATAATAGTTGATGCGTGCTTAATAGTTGATGTGTGCTTAATAGTTGATGTGTGCTTAATACTTGGTGTGTACTTAATAGTTGATGTGTGCTTAATACTTGGTGTGTACATAATAGTTTATGTGTACTTAATAGTTGATGTGTGCTTAATACTTGGTGCGTACATAATAGTTGATGCGTGCTTAATACTTGGTGCGTACATAATAGTTGATGTGTGCTTAATAGTTGATGTGTGCTTAATAGTTGATGTGTGCTTAATAGTTGATGTGTGCTTAATAGTTTATGTGTGCTTAATAGTTGATGTGTGCTTAATAGTTGATGTGTGCTTAATAGTTGATGTGTGCTTAATAGTTGATGTGTGCTTAATAGTTTATGTGTGCTTAATAGTTGATGTGTGCTTAATAGTTGATGTGTGCTTAATACTTGGTGTGTACATAATAGTTGATGTGTGATTAATACTTGGTGTGTACATAATAGTTGATGTGTGCTTAATACTTGGTGTTACGTTGCCGTTACGGCGACTCGGAAGTGTGCTGTCCATTTTAAGCTGCGCGCCACTTGCACACTTAATATGGCACGTTTAATAGAACACTTTTTGTGAATGTGAAAACTCGATGTTTTACAGAACGCAACACGTTCATTAGAACAGTATGGACGATCGGGATGAACTCTTTGTTGTTTGCTGGAATGGTAGCTCAGCAGATATGGGAATGCCTTGCCTGCAGTGAAACCATTCTGATCTAAAGTATTAAGTCTTAACTACCTCACTAACTAACTAACCGACCGACCGACCGACCGACCGACCGACCGACCGACCGACCGACCGACCGACCGACCGACCGACCGACCGACCGACCGACCGACCGACCGACCGACCGACCGACCGACCGACCGACCGACCGACCGACCGACCGACCGACCGACCGACCGACCGACCGACCGACCGACCGACCGACCGACCGACCGACCGACCGACCGACCGACCGACCGACCGACCGACCGACCGACCGACCGACCGACCGACCGACCGACCGACCGACCGACCGACCGACCGACCGACCGACCGACCGACCGACCGACCGACCGACCGACCGACCGACCGACCGACCGACCGACCGACCGACCGACCGACCGACCGACCGACCGACCGACCGACCGACCGACCGACCGACCGACCGACCGACCGACCGACCGACCGACCGACCGACCGACCGACCGACCGACCGACCGACCGACCGACCGACCGACCGACCGACCGACCGACCGACCGACCGACCGACCGACCGACCGACCGACCGACCGACCGACCGACCGACCGACCGACCGACCGACCGACCGACCGACCGACCGACCCACCGACCCACCGACCCACCGACCCACCGACCGACCGACCGACCGACCGACCGACCGACCGACCGACCGACCGACTAATTAACAAACTCACTGACTATCTCACTGACTAACTCATTGACTAACCCACTGACTAACTAACAAACTAACTAAATAACTAACTAACTGAATACCTCACTGACTAACTCATTGACTAACTCACTGACTAACTAACAAACTAACTAAATAACTAAATAACTAACTAACTGAATATCTCACTGACTAACTCACTGACTAACTAAATAACTAACTAACTGAATATCTCACTGACTAACTCACTGACTAGCTAACAAACTAACTAACTAACTAACTAACTAACTAACTAACTAACAAACTAACTAACAAACTAACTAAATAACTAACTAACTGAATATCTCACTGACTAACTCACTGAATAATTAACTAAATGACTAACTGACTAATTTACTGAATAACTAACTTACTGACTAACTTACTGACTAACTTACTGACTAACTTACTGACTAACTAACTGACTGAATAACTAACTGACTGGCTGACTGACTGACTAACCCGATTGTTCAACAATTTAAGCATATCACCTCGCTTGGCGGGAGCCGCGATAGCTCAGTGGTTAGTGAACTGGACTACCACGGACAAGGGGTAGGGTTCGATCTCAACTGACGGCTTCCGGTTCACCCAGCCTTAAATGGGTACCGGATTATTTTCTGGGAAAGTAAAGCAGCACGGGCGTAATACTGACCACATTACCCCAAAAATCATGTGCTGAAGGTCTGTAAAATATAGTGTCACTAATACCATATTTCCCTATACGCCACTTGGCGTGACGGGGGTACTTTACTTTTTACTTACCTCGCTTGGCATTACCTGTGTTTCAACATGCAGTTATCTGTGGTCCATACTGCCAGCTTTTGCAGCGAGTAATTAGAGACCATAATTGTGTTCTGCGAATCGTTCTAGAACGTAAAATGCTGGAATTTATAACGTCACAGTCCGTATGACTGTCAGGATAGTTTATAGTAGCATGCTCCCTTTCATTCTTTTTCTTTCTTTCTCTCTTTCTATCTTTCTTTCTTTCCTTCTTTGTCGGAATTTAAACTCCTATTCTTAGCAAATTACACAAAAAAGAGAGTCGTGTCCATTAATTTATCAGGAAGTGTCCTAAAGTACGTCTCATTTTCTCCACAAATTGTCAATCCTGGGGACATATTTCAGTTCTTATAACAAGTTGATATATTTGAAGTACATGTTCTGAAGTCGTTGCCCGCTTTGGGAACGCAGCTATTTGCATTAAGTGTGTGGTTGGAAAGTGTACAGATTATCCTGTGAGTGTTCTCAATTCGACCGAATACGTTTTGATTTCGTTTGACATTGTTTTACAACTATCATGAGCACTACTCTCGAAAACTGTCTACAGGCGTACCCCTGTCTAGTCTTGTGGACAGATCATCTTCTTTGCTCAACGACCAACTCCAGTTTGCTTAGATCCCCTCCTCAGCACCTTCCCCGGTATTGAAGCACCCTCTCCACACTAACGAAAGCACCGGCGAAGACTTCGACCCAAGCCTCCTTCGTCGCCTCTTACGACAAGCGTGGCAAGTGGAAGTGGCTTTATTCTTTCTATTTTGTCTGTGGTTAGTCCCCGATAGTCACACGAGTGGAATTCCACTCTCTTTCTTATTAGCACAGGAATATATCAGCTCAGAGTACGATCTCCGGACCACCGACGAAGGTCCACCAGGGTCATTTCAGAATGGGTACAAATAATAATACATAAATATTATTATATGGGGAACTTCCGAGAATTTCAGAATGTTGGTTAATTGTTGTGATAGTACAACTTTAACGTTTCTTTTATTTTGTAAATTGACCCTGGCAGCAACAGATTGCTCTTTTCGATTCCTCAACTGCCATTGCGACTTTTATGTGCTTAAATTGACCATAGCACTTCCCTTTCATCATCCGTCTCCGATAAGACTAGGAACGATGTCGTTCCTCTCCTAACATCTTGAACGTTCCTCTCCTAATATCTTCATCGTTCCTCTCCTAATATATTCACCGTTCCTCTCCTAATATCTTGATCGTTCCTCTCCTAATATATTCACCGTTCCTCTCCTAATATCTTGATCGTTCCTCTCCTAATATCTTGATCGTTCCTCTCCTAATATCTTGATCGTTCCTCTCCTAATATCTTGACCGTTCCTCTCCTAATATCTTGATCGTTCCTCTCCTAATATCATGATCGTTCCTCTCCTAATATCATGATCGTTCCTCTCCTAATATCATGATCGTTCCTCTCCTAATATCATGATCGTTCCTCTCCTAATATCATGATCGTTCCTCTCCTAATATCATGATCGTTCCTCTCCTAATATCTTGATCGTTCCTCTCCTAATATCTTGATCGTTCCTCTCCTAATATATTCACCGTTCCTCTCCTAATATCTTGATCGTTCCTCTCCTAATATCATGATCGTTCCTCTCCTAATATCATGATCGTTCCTCTCCTAATATCTTGATCGTTCCTCTCCTAATATCTTGATCCTTCCTCTCCTAATATCTTGATCGTTCCTCTCCTAATATCATGATCGTTCCTCTCCTAATATCTTGATCGTTCCTCTCCTAATATATTCACCGTTCCTCTCCTAATATATTCACCGTTCCTCTCCTAATATATTTACCGTTCCTCTCCTAATATCATGATCGTCCCTTTCCTAATATCTTGATCGTTCCTCTCCTAATATATTCACCGTTCCTCTCCTAATATCATGATCGTTCCTCTCCTAATATAATGATCGTTCCTCTCCTAATATCATGACCGTTCCTCTCCTAATATCTTGATCGTTCCTCTCCTAATATATTCACCGTTCCTCTCCTAATATCATGATCGTTCCTCTCCTAATATCTTGATCGTTCCTCTCCTAATTTCATGATCGTTCCTCTCCTAATATCTTGATCGTTCCTCTCGTAATATCATGATCGTTCCTCTCCTAATATCATGATCGTTCCTCTCCTAATATCATGATCGTTCCTCTCCTAACATCGTGATCGTTCCTCTCCTAATATCATGATCGTTCCTCTCCTAATATCATGATCGTTCCTCTCCTAATATCATGATCGTTCCTTTCCTAATATCTTGATCGTTCCTCTCCTAATATATTCACCGTTCCTCTCCTAATATCATGATCGTTCCTCTCCTAATATATTCACCGTTCCTCTCCTAATATCATGATCGTTCCTCTCCTAATATATTCACCGTTCCTCTCCTAATATCTTGATCGTTCCTCTCCTAATATCATGATCGTTCCTCTCCTAATATATTTACCGTTCCTCTCCTAATATCTTGATCGTTCCTCTCCTAATATCATGATCGTTCCTCTCCTAATATCTTGATCGTTCCTCTCCTAATATATTCACCGTTCCTCTCCTAATATCTTGATCGTTCCTCTCCTAATATCATGATCGTTCCTCTCCTAATATCTTGATCGTTCCTCTCCTAATATATTCACCGTTCCTCTCCTAATATCTTGATCGTTCCTCTCCTAATATCATGATCGTTTCTCTCCTAATATCATTATCGTTCCTCTCCTAATATCATGATCGTTCCTCTCCTAATATCTTGATCGTTCCTCTCCTAATATCTTCATCGTTCCTCTCCTAATATATTCACCGTTCCTCTCCTAATATCTTGATCGTTCCTCTCCTAATATATTCACCGTTCCTCTCCTAATATCTTGATCGTTCCTCTCCTAATATCATGATCGTTCCTCTCCTAATATCTTGATCGTTCCTCTCCTAATATCTTGATCGTTCCTCTCCTAATATCTTGATCGTTCCTCTCCTAATATATTCAACGTTCCTCTCCTAATATCATGATCGTTCCTCTCCTAATATCTTGATCGTTCCTCTCCTAATATATTCACCGTTCCTCTCCTAATATCATGATCGTTCCTCTCCTAATATATTTACCGTTCCTCTCCTAATATCATGATCGTTCCTTTCCTAATATCTTGATCGTTCCTCTCCTAATATATTCATCGTTCCTCTCCTAATATCATGATCGTTCCTCTCCTAATATATTCACCGTTCCTCTCCTAATATCATGATCGTTCCTCTCCTAATATATTCACCGTTCCTCTCCTAATATCTTGATCGTTCCTCTCCTAATATCATGATCGTTCCTCTCCTAATATATTTACCGTTCCTCTCCTAATATCTTGATCGTTCCTCTCCTAATATCATGATCGTTCTTCTCCTAATATCTTGATCGTTCCTCTCCTAATATATTCACCGTTCCTCTCCTAATATCTTGATCGTTCCTCTCCTAATATCATGATCGTTCCTCTCCTAATATCTTGATCGTTCCTCTCCTAATATATTCACCGTTCCTCTCCTAATATCTTGATCGTTCCTCTCCTAATATCATGATCGTTTCTCTCCTAATATCATTATCGTTCCTCTCCTAATATCATGATCGTTCCTCTCCTAATATCTTGATCGTTCCTCTCCTAATATCTTCATCGTTCCTCTCCTAATATATTCACCGTTCCTCTCCTAATATCTTGATCGTTCCTCTCCTAATATATTCACCGTTCCTCTCCTAATATCTTGATCGTTCCTCTCCTAATATCTTGATCGTTCCTCTCCTAATATATTCACCGTTCCTCTCCTAATATCTTGATCGTTCCTCTCCTAATATCATGATCGTTCCTCTCCTAATATCTTGATCGTTCCTCTCCTAATATCTTGATCGTTCCTCTCCTAATATCATGATCGTTCCTCTCCTAATATATTCACCGTTCCTCTCCTAATATCATGATCGTTCCTCTCCTAATATCTTGGTCGTTCCTCTCCTAATATCATGATCGTTCCTCTCCTAATATCATGATCGTTCCTCTCCTAATATCATGATCGTTCCTCTCCTAACATCGTGATCGTTCCTCTCCTAATATCATGATCGTTCCTCTCCTAATATCTTGATCGTTCCTCTCCTAATATCATGATCGTTCCTCTCCTAATATCTTGATCGTTCCTCTCCTAATATCATGATCGTTCCTCTCCTAACATCGTGATCGTTCCTCTCCTAATATCATGATCGTTCCTCTCCTAATATCTTGATCGTTCCTCTCCTAATATCATGATCGTTCCTCTCCTAATATCATGATCGTTCCTCTCCTAATATCATGATCGTTCCTCTCCTAACATCGTGATCGTTCCTCTCCTAATATCATGATCGTTCCTCTCCTAATATCATGATCGTTCCTCTCCTAATATCATGATC
Source organism: Megaustenia siamemsis (assembly GCA_032433765.1). Classification (NCBI taxonomy): domain Eukaryota; kingdom Metazoa; phylum Mollusca; class Gastropoda; order Stylommatophora; family Ariophantidae; genus Megaustenia; species Megaustenia siamemsis. The sequence goes on along the minus strand of JAVIAB010000139.1, from coordinate 98,927,437 downwards.
GTTCCTTTCCTAATATCTTGATCGTTCCTCTCCTAATATATTCACCGTTCCTCTCCTAATATCATGATCGTTCCTCTCCTAATATATTCACCGTTCCTCTCCTAATATCATGATCGTTCCTCTCCTAATATATTCACCGTTCATCTCCTAATATCTTGATCGTTCCTCTCCTAATATCATGATCGTTCCTCTCCTAATATATTTACCGTTCCTCTCCTAATATCTTGATCGTTCCTCTCCTAATATCATGATCGTTCCTCTCCTAATATCTTGATCGTTCCTCTCCTAATATATTCACCGTTCCTCTCCTAATATCTTGATCGTTCCTCTCCTAATATCATGATCGTTCCTCTCCTAATATCTTGATCGTTCCTCTCCTAATATATTCACCGTTCCTCTCCTAATATCTTGATCGTTCCTCTCCTAATATCATGATCGTTTCTCTCCTAATATCATTATCGTTCCTCTCCTAATATCATGATCGTTCCTCTCCTAATATCTTGATCGTTCCTCTCCTAATATCTTCATCGTTCCTCTCCTAATATATTCACCGTTCCTCTCCTAATATCTTGATCGTTCCTCTCCTAATATATTCACCGTTCCTCTCCTAATATCTTGATCGTTCCTCTCCTAATATCATGATCGTTCCTCTCCTAATATCTTGATCGTTCCTCTCCTAATATCTTGATCGTTCCTCTCCTAATATCTTGATCGTTCCTCTCCTAATATATTCACCGTTCCTCTCCTAATATCATGATCGTTCCTCTCCTAATATCTTGATCGTTCCTCTCCTAATATCATGATCGTTCCTCTCCTAATATCATGATCGTTCCTCTCCTAATATCATGATCGTTCCTCTCCTAACATCGTGATCGTTCCTCTCCTAATATCATGATCGTTCCTCTCCTAATATCTTGATCGTTCCTCTCCTAATATCATGATCGTTCCTCTCCTAATATCTTGATCGTTCCTCTCCTAATATCATGATCGTTCCTCTCCTAACATCGTGATCGTTCCTCTCCTAATATCATGATCGTTCCTCTCCTAATATCTTGATCGTTCCTCTCCTAATATCATGATCGTTCCTCTCCTAATATCATGATCGTTCCTCTCCTAATATCATGATCGTTCCTCTCCTAACATCGTGATCGTTCCTCTCCTAATATCATGATCGTTCCTCTCCTAATATCATGATCGTTCCTCTCCTAATATCATGATCGTTCCTCTCCTAATATATTCACCGTTCCTCTCCTAATATCTTGATCGTTCCTCTCCTAATATCATGATCGTTCCTCTCCTAATATCATGATCGTTCCTCTCCTAATATATTCACCGTTCCTCTCCTAATATCATGATCGTTCCTCTCCTAATATATTCACCGTTCCTCTCCTAATATCTTGATCGTTCCTCTCCTAATATATTCACCGTTCCTCTCCTAATATCATGATCGTTCCTTTCCTAATATATTCACCGTTCCTCTCCTAATATCTTGATCGTTCCTCTCCTAATATATTCACCGTTCCTCTCCTAATATCATGATCGTTCCTCTCCTAATATCATGATCGTTCCTCTCCTAATATCTTCACCGTTCCTCTCCTAATATCTTCACCGTTCCTCTCCTAATATCTTCATCGTTTCTCTCCTAATATCTTCACCGTTCCTCTCCTAATATCTTCATCGTTCCTCTCCTAATATCTTCACCGTTCCTCTCCTAATATCTTCACCGTTCCTCTCCTAATATCTTCATCGTTCCTCTCCTAATATCTTCACCGTTCCTCTCCTAATATCTTCATCGTTTCTCTCCTAATATCTTCACCGTTCCTCTCCTAATATCTTCATCGTTCCTCTCCTAATATCTTCACCGTTCCTCTCCTAATATCTTCACAGTTCCTCTCCTAATATCTTCACCGTTCCTCTCCTAATATCTTCATCGTTCCTCTCCTAATATCTTCACCGTTCCTCTCCTAATATCTTCACCGTTCCTCTCCTAATATCTTCATCGTTCCTCTCCTAACATCTTGATCGTTCCTCTCCTAATATCTTCATCGTTTCTCTTTTAATACCTTGTACGTTTCTCTCTTAATACATTGATTGTTTCTCTCTTCTACAGGTCTGTCTGAATGCGAGTGTGAATGGCAGCTACACAATTCTGGCCAATGACCACATCGTCGTCTATACATTGAATAATGAGGTCGACAGGAAATACGCCACAGTGAGCAGGCAGTTCTTGAATAAACATATTTATACATTTGGTATGACGCCGGGCCGCCATTGCTTCCTTTAAAAATCTATGGTACCCATTTTTAGAGGCTGGATGAACCCCATAGCATTGTCGGTTAGAGAAATAATTCGCTCATTCTGGTAATCGAATCCGCACCTTTCTGATAATGAAGCAAGCATGTTAACTAATGAGCGAGCCACTTAGACTTCAGATGGTGCCATACACAAGTTGAGTTTTGATTAAAAATGAGAAATTAGCTCCATAATAAAAATAGTCATTTACCATAGTGAGGCGAGTAAATAGTGTACAGGAACTGGTACAGTGACACTTCAAATGTGAAGAAAACAGCAACATAAAAATGGCATGTTTGAGAAAAGCTGTTGGGGCGATCGAAATAGGAAAAGTCAGAGGTTCGCGACATAACTAATCTTCAACTAAAAGACAACAAATCAAATGGTTTGCCCATTGAGAGAAAATGGTTTGACACTAAAAAAAAAAAACTATCTTTACGACATATATTACCACTGCTGGTGCACGTCGGAAGGCTCACGACAGGACCAGAAGGATAAAGGCCGCTTGGTCAAAACAGTCGCCACGACGTGTGAGACTCAAGATTTTTATTTCACCCTCGATATTTACAATTCTCTCTGCCTACCCCGGGTTTCGAACACCATACGTCGGATTTTCAGCCAGCGAAACAGTGGTTTTAGCCGCACGCCCAAGCGCTCCTTATTTGATTTTACGCCATATGTATCAGAAGAGAAGGGCTCGTACCCAAGGCAAATTCACAGGAAGGTTAAGCGACAACATCAAGCAGACTCTACACCAGCATCAACTGGCAATGGTTGAGACCGTAACAATGTGAGAACGTTATATCTCATTGAGACACTTGTAGAGTATAAGTAACTTATAAGTGAGAAAGGTAAATAAAATGGCACGTAGAAGAAGATGATGATGATGAAGAAGAAGAAGTTAAAGAAGAAGAAGACAATGTTTCAGCAAAACTGAAGAACATAGGTCTAGGAGAAGTTAAACATACAAAACACATTATAAGAGAAACTGTGGATAACCTTGAGAACAAGAATTCTGATGAGAAATTTTGTCATGAAAACATAAGCAGTTAAACCAGAGATCTCAGAACCAGGGTTAAAAAAAAACAACTCTTTGACGACACATATTACCGTTGCTGGTACATGTCGGGGGGGGTTCACAACAGAACCAGAGGGATAAAGGCCGCTTGGTCAAGCAGTCGCCACCACGTCTGAAACTCAGGATTTTTATTTCACCCCCGATAGAAAAATATAATTTTTGTCTACCGCGGATTTCGAACATCGTCCTCCGGATTTTCAACCAGCGAAAGTGTGGTTTTAGCCGCACGGCCACGCGCTCCTCGGAATTAGGGTAAAGTGGATAAATACTGAAAAATATAAGGATTGGTGAAGAAATTATTCTGGATAATTGAAGAGACATGACACTGTGCTATATTGCTGGATAGAGAACGGGCGAGGAAAAACATGATAAGAATGACAAAGGTAGAGAATAACATCTAGAGATGAACGAATAGTAGTTAGCTTGCACCGAGAAGAGACAGATAATATGCTACATTTGACAAACGTTGTTATTTGGTCCTGTCGAGGTAGTGTCTTCCGAGAAACAGGATTTCAGATTCGTTGTTATTGGTCCTGTCGAGTTAGTGTCTTCCAAGAAACATGATTTGAGATACTCTGTTATTTGGTCCTGTCGAGTTAGTGTCTTCCAAGAAACATGTTTTGAGATCCGCTGTTATTTGGTCCTGTCGAGTTAGTGGCTTCCAAGAAACATGATTTGAGACACGCTGTTATTTGGTCCTGTCGAGTTAGTGTCTTCCAAGAAATAGGATTTGAGATCCGTTGTTATTGGTCCTGTTGAGTTAGTGTCTTCCAAGAAACAGGATTTGAGATCCGTTGTTATTGGTCCTGTTGAGTTAGTGTCTTCCAAGAAATAGGATTTGAGATCCGTTGTTATTGGTCCTGTTGAGTTAGTGTCTTCCAAGAAATAGGATTTGAGATCCGTTGTTATTGGTCCTGTTGAGTTAGTGTCTTCCAAGAAACAGGATTTGAGATCCGTTGTTATTGGTCCTGTTGAGTTAGTGTCTTCCAAGAAATAGGATTTGAGATCCGTTGTTATTGGTCCTGTTGAGTTAGTGTCTTCCAAGAAACAGGATTTGAGATCCGTTGTTATTGGTCCTGTTGAGTTAGTGTCTTCCAAGAAACAGGATTTGAGATCCGTTGTTATTGGTCCTGTTGAGTTAGTGTCTTCCAAGAAATAGGATTTGAGATCCGTTGTTATTGGTCCTGTTGAGTTAGTGTCTTCCAAGAAACAGGATTTGAGATCCGTTGTTATTGGTCCTGTTGAGTTAGTGTCTTCCAAGAAATAGGATTTGAGATCCGTTGTTATTGGTCCTGTTGAGTTAGTGTCTTCCAAGAAACATGATTTGAGATACGCTGTTATTTGGTCCTCTTGAGTTAGTGTCTTCCAGGAAACATGATTTGACATACGCTATTATTTGGTCCTGTCGAGTTAGTGTCTTCCAAGAAACAGGATTTGAGATCCGCTATTATTTAATACTGTCAGCTGTATTTAACTTGAGCAGCAGAAATACATTGCTATCATTATATTGCAGTTAAGTTATATCTTTGTTTCCAGACTATCCGTATGACTGCCTTATTCGTCTTTTGCAGATTTCGAGCTTTATAACAAAGGACGGTCCCGATGACGCTACTAACGACGCCTACGCCCCAGGGGCCGATGCCTTCTATTGTGCTTCGAAATTTATAAATCTTATCCTCGTAAGTGACAAAATATAGCTTTTCTCTCTATATGTGACACTGTCACGTTTCTCTCTATAAATGGCATTGGCACGTTTCTCTCTATAAATGACACTGGCACGTTTCTGTATATAAATGACACTCCCACTTTTCTCTATGTAAATGACACTCCCACTTTTCTCTATGTGAATGACACTCCCACTTTTATCTATGTAAATGACACTCCTACTTTTCTCTATGTAAATGACACTCCCACTTTTCTCTGTGTAACTGACACTCCCACTTTTCTCTATGTAAATGACACTCCCACTTTTATCTATGTAAATGACACTCCTACTTTTCTCTATGTAAATGACACTCCCACTTTTCTCTATGTAAATGACACTCCCACTTTTCTCTATGTAAATGACACTCCCACTTTTCTCTATGTAAATGACACTCCCACCTTTCTCTATGTAAATGGCACTCCCACTTTTCTCTATGTAAATGACACTCCCACTTTTCTCTATGTAAATGACACTCCCACTTTTCTCTATGTAAATGACACTCCCACTTTTCTCTATGTAAATGACACTCCCACTTTTCTCTATGTAAATGACACTCCCACTTTTCTCTATGTAAATGACACTCCCACCTTTCTCTATGTAAATGGCACTCCCACTTTTCTCTATGTAAATGACACTCCCACGTTTCTCTATGTAAATGACACTCTCACTTTTCTCTATGTAAATGACACTCCCACTTTTCTCTATGTAAATGACACTCCCACGTTTCTCTATGTAAATGACACTCCCACTTTTCTCTATGTAAATGACACTCTCACTTTTCTCTATGTAAATGACACTCCCACTTTTCTCTATGTAAATGACACTCCCACCTTTCTCTATGTAAATGACACTCCCACTTTTCTCTTTGTAAAACAATAATAAAGCTGTATCTAGCGACTAAATTAGTAGAGAGACGATATAAATAATGACGTCTCTGCAAAAGCCTTCATCAGATACAAAACAACAAATAGACAAAGATCAATAAAATAGATAAATACTATTCTAAAATAAGCAAAACATATGAAACCACGAAAGCCAATCGCTGATCTGAAAACTTAAGCGAGATTGTAGCAATCATTTCATATCGGCTTATCATTACATCATAATGTGTCAGAAGAATGACAGGAAACAGCTTAAGGGACAGAATAAGAGACGCTGACCTCAGGAAGAAACTCGAAATTGAACCAGCCATCGAATACATAAAGAAACAACAGATAAAACGGTTTGGTCACATAACAAGACAAAAATAACTAACAATGACTCAAAGAGCTATAAACAAACGGTACGAAAACGCCAGATTAAGAGGAAGACCGAGAAAGAGATGGATAAAGAGAATACTAGAGTCACTAGGAGAGATAACACCAGAAGAGGCCAATAGAAGAGCGGAGAATCGCAGATTGCATCTTCCCTCGACGCCATCGGCAATAGAGGAAAGATAGAAGAGGAAGAAGAAGATTTCATATCGGCGCTCTCCACTGCCAGTTATGCAAGTTGCAAGCTTTGCGTGCCCGATCAGACGGAAAATGTACACAAATATTCAGTTGTCCCTGACAAATATCATATACAGCTCAGAGAAAGAGAGAGAGAGAGAGAGAGAGAGAGAGAGAGAGTGAGAGAGCGCGCGCGAGAGAGAAAGAGCTCTCCGTACTTGCTGCGATCCAAACTAGGGCGCCCTTGCTTGTCACACCCATACTGTTCGGTTTGGGAAGGAATGGGGTCGCTGAGTAGACTAGAAGTGCAACGTCGGTCTCTGGACAGGAAGTGCCTGGCTTCAAATCCCGCCATGGGCCGAGTGGTGATTTTTTTCAAAAATAAGAACAGTCAATCCGTGCTTTCTTCATGACGTTACCCTCCGTTGATCTCTTGGATAGTTAGATCCGATGTCTAGCAGTCTCAAATAACGGCATTAAACAGGAAGTCTCGTGTGCACACGCGCACGTTAAAGAATAATTGGGAGTTAAAATCGTAAACAGCAGGCCACATATTTGGCAAGCAAAAAAAACTGCCCACTTCTTGGATCCCAGGCTATGCTATAGAGTTCGTGCACGTGGGTCAGGTTTCTCCTCGAATTTTCTCGAGATTCTCGATGAGAGTATCGGAACACCTATGCGTTCGTCCGGTGTGCAATAATGATGATCCTAACAACAACAGAATCTCCCAACGGCATAGTTTTAGGGATGATCAGAGCGTTTAAGCAAGCTACTAAACCAGGCCAGGGTAACGACACATTTATTGACAGCTGTTTGCTTTAATTCAGTGTCTTTGAAAAAAAAATGGGTTTCTTTGGATCTCAAATATAAGATGAATAGAATGCATGACAGATTTCACATATGAACGACAAATCATAACAAGAATATGTGTCAAGTTTTATAAGAAGAAAGCGTTGGAAATACATCGGTCATGTGCTGAGAATGAATGAAGAAAGACTTCCCCGTCAGACATTCATGTGGGAATCATCTGGTAAAAATAAAAACACAAGGCAGACCAAGAGAATCGCTACATTGAACAGTTACTAGGGAAGGCTTAACTATGGGACACAACCAATGACTACAAGAACAAGCAGCAAATAGTCAATCATGGGGAACGAAGACTTGCTCTATGTGCCGTCTTCTGCACGGGAGGAAAATGAATGAATGAATAAATGAAAGATTGGATGAATACTTGAATTAATTAATGAATACATCTTCTTCTTCTTCTTTCCTTCCTCATCTGCCTTTCAGCGTCGTGGGGAGATATAATTTGCGGTCTTTTGCTCTTCTGTTCGCCTCTGCTGCTGTTGTTTCCTAGTGCTTCTAATATTCCATCGACCCATCTTTTTGGTGGTCGACCCTTGGGTCTGGTATTCTCACAACGTTTGTTGAAGCATCGTTGTGTTGTGTTTTGTTCTTTCTGCCTTGTCACGTGGCCAAACCATTTTATCTGTTGCTTCCTTATATATTCTATGGCGGGGGCTATTCCTAGCTTTTTTCTCAGTTCTTCATTTCTGATCTTATCTCTCAGACTGTTTCCTGTCATTCGTCTAACACATTTATCTCATTAGAGGTTATTTTACTTATTGTTCTTGCATCTAGGGTCCAGGTCTGACATTGGTAGCACAGCATGAATGAATGAATACATGAATGAATGAATAAATAAATTAATTAAGGAATAGAAAAAGGAATAAATGAATGAGTGAATGAATGAATGAATGAATGAATGTTTTTACAATTTGTCATTTCTGAAATTAAACTTTTAATATGTCTCACCAGGATTGGTTTCTAGAAAAACAATTTATGGGACTGCTAAAAATATTCGTCCATGTTGGGTTGCATTTCTCGAATTCTTTCTTCGACGGCACTTCCTCTAACTGCGGTGATGGTGGGAAGGCCATGTTGCCTACTACAATGTGTGAACCTTTAGGGCACGAGGTAAGGGAGAGGTGTGTGAACCTGTAGGGCAAGAGGTAAGGGAGAGGTGTTGTGTGAACCTGTAGGGCACGAGGTAAGGGAGAGGTGTGTGAACCTTTAGGGCACGAGGTAAGGGAGAGGTGTGTGAACCTGTAGGGCACGAGGTAAGGGAGAGGTGTGTGAACCTGTAGGGCACGAGGTAAGGGAGAGGTGTGTGAACCTGTAGGGCACGAGGTAAGGGAGAGGTGTTGTGTACACTGTAGGGTACGAGGTAAGGGAGAGATGTTTTGTGAACCTGTAGGGCACGAGGTAAGGGAGAGGTGTTGTGTGAACCTTTAGGGCACGAGGTAAGGGAGAGCTGTTGTGTGAACCTGTAGGGCACGAGGTAAGGAGATGTGTTGTGTAAACCTGTGGGGCACGAAGTAAGGGAGATATGTGTGAACCTGTAGGGCACGAGATAAGGGAGAGCTGTTGTGTAAACTTGTAGCGCACGGGGTAAAGAAGAGGTATTGTTTTATCTGTAGGATACGAGGTAAGGAAGAGGTGTTGTTTTAACTGTAGGATACGAGGTAAGGGAGAGGTGTTGTTTTAACTGTAGGATACGAGGTAAGGGAGAGGTGTTGTTTTAACTGTAAGACACGGTGTAAGGGAGAGGTGTTGTTTTAACTGTAGGACACGGTGTAAGGGAGAGGTGTTGTTTTAACTTTTGTAACGAGGTAAGGAAGAGGTGTTGTTTTAACTGTAGGATACGAGGTAAGGGAGAGGTGTTGTTTTAACTGTAAGACACGGTGTAAGGGAGAGGTGTTGTTTTAACTGTAGGACACGGGGTAAGGGAGAGGTGTTGTTTTAACTGTAGGACACGGTGTAAGGGAGAGGTGTTGTTTTAACTGTAGGATACGAGGTAAGGGAGAGGTGTTGTGTGAACCTGTGGAGCACGAGGTAAGGGAGAGGGCGAGACGTTGTGTGAATCAATGAGTACAAGTTAAGCAAAAGCATTTTAAAAAAAAAAAACGAATAAAATGTATGATTACAGCTGTGCGCTAATAAATGACGTCAGCGTCTGGCATTAGTAAAGAACAGCATAAAATCGGAGATACGATTAATTAAAACGTTAAACAGCAACAACAACAAAAAAACAATAAAAGAGGACGCAAACATGAAAATGCAGCAAAAGCACAAGCGCCAGCTCAACACCCGAGGATCCTCTCATGTAAATATGGACGTGACTACTGTTCCAGAATGTCGCCATTTAGTCAAAACAGGCTATTTGCTGTTCAGTACTCTACTATGTGGGAGCCGCGATAGTTCACTGGTTAGTGAACTGGACTACAAAGGACAAGAGGTAGGGTTCGATCCCAACCGACGGCTTCCGGGTTCACCCAGCCTTAAATGGGTACCGGATTTTTGTCTAGGAAAGTAAAGCGGCACGGGCGTAATACCGACCACATTACCCCAAAAATCATGTGCTTAAGGTCTGTAAAATATATGGTCACAAACACCATATTCCCTATATGCCACTTGGCGTGACGGGGCTCTTTATTTTTTTTTTATACCCTACTTTGAGGCATCAATTTATCTCTTAAGTTATGATGTTTATTACAATCTAATGTACACTCAACTGAGTATCCACTCTATTTTATGTCAAAAAAGGGTTCCCTCCACGCCTAACTAGACGTATGGGGAATATGGTGTTATTGACCATATTTTTCTATGACCACGGTACATTTATGGTTATGTGGTCGGTATTACGCCAGGCCGCCTTTACTTCCCAGAAAAATCTCTGCTCTGTCTGATGTAAGTAAAGTAAAGTACCCCCCGTCACGCCGAGTGGCGTATAGGGAAATATGGTGTTAGTGACCCTATATTTTACAGACCTTCAGCACATGATTTTGGGGTAATGTGGTCGGTATTACGCCCGTGCTGCTTTTACTTCCCACGATTGAGACTTTCCTTGGTGTCTCACCTGCCGGCCAGGATTTCAGACACAGCACGGACAATTACTGTGTTGAATAGAAAGTACGTTAAGCATGCCTCGTTGTTTAGAAGCTCCTACAAGAACGAAACACCTATTGAGTTTAGTGAAACCCTTGTATCCGTACGCTATCTAAAAGATACAAATCGAATTTCGCGTAAATTTCGACCTGGTATTGACATATTGGGACAGAAATGTGTGCAGTATTCAGTCCATTGATGTAGATCGGTCAATTCAGGGTTTGCAGTGGTTTTTTTTACTACTTCTTCTCCTTATTTCTTTCATCATTTACCTTTCAGCGTCGAGGGGAGATGTAATTTATGCTCTTTTGGTCTTCTGTTCGCTGTTATGTTTTTGTTGCTCCATCAATCCGTCTTTTTCGTGGTCGGCCCTTTGGTCTGGTATTCTCGCAACGTTTATTGAAGACTCGTGTTGTGTTTTGATCTTTCTGCCCTAAAACGTGGCCAAACCATTTTATCTGTTGTTTTATTTTAAATGTATTATATGGATGGAATTATTCCTTGCTTTTTTCTCAGTTCTTCATTTCTGATCTTATCTCTCAGGCTGTTCCCTGTCATACGTCAAACACATTTCATCTCAGCTAGAGGTTATTTTCCTATTGTTCTTGTATGTAGGGTCCAGGACTGGCATTGGTGAACAACGTTAGAATAAAGATTTCATTCAATTTTTTTTTTTTACGACTAAATTAAATAAATTTGGCTTTTTCTATATAGTTATCCTCTGATAATCTTTTTAAACAATTTCTCCTCTGTTTTCTAAATGTTAAAAAGTGTTATCAAAAAATTAAATACCGTCATCTTTTTAAATACATTTTCATTAAAACAAAAAAATGGCATTCTAGCATTTCTGTTGATGAGAGAAGTGTCAATATATTTCATGACAATGTGTACAATCTTTGTTCTGTGCACATGGCTGCCAGGGAAAAATGGATTAACACACAAAATTCAGTTCCTAGTCTCTAGGGACTTCGTCAGAGTTGAAAGCTGGCGAACGCAACAGCAACGTTTTTTTAACAAAAAAAATAGTCAAAATCAAAGAGCTACGGGCCCGCTTTTAAGTAAAGACTTACTAAAGGCCAAGCATTTTCCAATGAAAGGAAACAAAGAGATAAATGAATTAACACTAGAATGGTTACGTGATGTTTTTTTTTTTAAATGGAAACTTGCTCCTCTTCAAAACAATAACATACATTCTCCTCACCACAGTCCACTTACGCCATCAGCTCTCTCCAGTACTGGTATCATCATCAAGTACCGGGCCTACTGGCGTAGGTGATCATGTCTCTCCACAACTTTCGATCTCGGGAGCTATTTATAATTTCTGTTGTTGACCTTCTGCCAAGCCATTCTCTTAAGCTGTCTGTTATTTTTTCTCCTTGCTTCCCTCTATCTCTTCGTCTCTCAATTTTTCCACTTGTTATATTCAAGTTGTTCTCTTCTCATTACATGGTATAAAAATGATGATTGTTTCTTCCTAATATTGGAAATTAGCTCTCTTTTTGCTTTGACCTTTCTCATAACATCTTCTTTACTCTTCTTAGCTGTCCATGGTACTCTCAACATTCTTCTGTAAAATCACAGTTCTACAGACTCCAGTGATTTTCTTGTCTGTTGTCCATGATTCGCATTCATATGTTAAAACTGGCTCTACGTAACATTTAAGAACTCTTTTTCTTGTTTCTATTGTCAAAAATGGATTGCATAGTATTTTCCTCATTTTTTGGAAAGCTGCTTTTGCCTAAGCCATTCTGCATCTCACCTCTTTTGTACATCTTCCGTCTGAGGTTAACAAAGTTCCCAAATATTTAAATTCATTTACCCGTTTTAATATTGTTCCGCTTGTCTTTATTTTGCATTGAGGTGATGTCTTTTTTTTTTGTTATTACCATTACTTCTGTCTTTTTGCTATTAAGGCTGAGTCCTTTATTTTTGCTTTCTTTCACTATAATGTTCAACATTTCTTGTAACTCATTTTCACTCTTAGCGATTAAGACTGTATCATCAGCATACCTTAGATTATTTATATTATGACCTCCAATTGTTATTCCAGGCATGCCCCTTATGGATCTTAAAATAATCTCACTATAAATACTAAACAAATCTGGTGACAGCACACAACCTTGTCTAACACCCTGTTTTATTTGTTGAAACATTCCCAATTGGTTTCCAGTTCTTATGGCCGCTGTTTGTTGCCAGTACATGTTCTTTATACTGGTATAGACTGGTTAAATGTTCATTCTCAGTACTTCATGTATATTTTTTTTCTCAGAATTTTTAATGTATGGTTTGATGCTTTGCGGAGGTTTGGTGATTTAGTGGTTAGTGTGCTCGTTTTCTCATCAGAAGGGTACGGGTTCAATCCTCAAAAGTGGAGATTTTTGTCATGACTCCGGGTTCACCTAGCCTCTAAAAATGGTTACCAGAGATTTTTCTGGGAGGTAAAGGCGGTACGATATGATACCGACCACATCATCTAAAAATATACTTTGGTCAAAGAAAATAAAATCACTAATAGGATATCCCCATACGCCTAGCAAAGCAGGGGAGGGAACTTTTACTTGTTTTTTGTTGTTGTTGTTTTTTTGTTGAATGCATTACGTAATGTGTATGTGATATTGTAAATCTTAGAGTTGTAAACAAACTGTCATCTACACTTTGGAATGAATTAATCCTATTTACAATATTTCTTTGTGGGAAAACTTGATTCGTTATTCAAATAACCTTATGTGACAAATTATATACGTACGAATAGCGAGGTTTCACTATACTGGAATACCAAATTTGGCCTAATTATCATCACTCATCTTTAAATCTGTTTTCTCTGTCTTTCTCTACTTCTTGTGCCATCTGTATTTCACGTTTTCCCACCCATAGTTGTTTTTTTTTTACCACAGCCAACTATCTAGAAGGCTCGCAGCCAGAAAATAAAAGTGGATAACACTCCACGTAGTGTGACGTTTTCAACTTTAAGAGCTATAGATGGCTGACATCACTGTACCCACAACGCGTCACGCCAGTTGGAGTGTTTTCCGAAGTTATTTTCTACCCGCGGGCTATTATATGAAACTTTTTATACTGGCAATCGGATCATGAGAAGCAGCCCCGACGAGCAAGCGTTTCGGCCCTTTAGTTTCTTGACACTCTAAGGGAGGTGGCATGACTCCCAGGCGTCGACCTCCTGCTACAGTGAACTGTAAAGCTTGCAATATATTCGGCATATAACAACTACACTTGTTCGACGCAACACTTCTGGTCGATTCTATGGTCTATACCCAGTGGTATACTACTTGTCTTAGCTTTAACCCAGCACAATGTTGTCCACTTCGTGTTTGCAGCAGTCTAAAATGACGTGTGTTTGGAGCGTCCTTTTATATACACTTGCGTACACGCTGCTTCTTACCATGGCGTAACTCGGCACGAAGATGTGGATAATATCTGATAATATATCATAACGATCTGATTATAATAACTGATAATATGTCATAACGATAGGTTGGCCTCGGAATTCCATTCCTTTGAACTTTCGATATTGCAAACGTCGAATGTGGCTCTCACGATGATGTCATTCTTTAATCGCTTATCGTTCTCACCTTATATGTATTGAAGGATTAAACTATCGTTATGCTGTTGACTTACCAGTTGAGTAGTCGAAGTGTAAATTAGTTAAATTACTAAATGTGCAATTAATCTATATAGTTGGCTGTATTTTTACATATCTTCAGTTCGGCCATTGGCTATTGACCCTATACAACAATACCATTTTGAGTGACGAGTCCCGAGCTCCGGCCGAGGGCTTCTGTGACGTCTTAGCCAAGTGCTTGTCGGCATACATAGCCAATGGTAAATTGGTAGATTTTGTTGGAACCATCACATACCATTAATATCACATTCACATTAACATATACCATTAATATCACATTCACATTAACACATACCATTAATATCGCATTTACATTAACACATACCATTAATATCACATTCACATTAACACATACCATTAAATATCACATTCATATTAACACATACCATTAATATCACATTCACATTAACACATACCATTATTATCACATTCACATTAACACATACCATTAATATCACATTCACATTAACACATGTCATTAATATCACATTCACATTAACACATACCATTAACATCACATTCACATTAACACATATCATTAATATCACATTCACATTAACACATACCATTAATATCACATTAACACATACCATTAATATCATATTCACATTCACACATACCATTAATATCACATTCACACATACCATTAATATCACATTCACATTAACACATACCATTAATATCACATTAACACATACCATTAATATCACATTCTCATTAATACATACCATTAATATCACATTCAGATTAACACATACCATTAATATCACATTCACATTAACACATATCATTAATATCATATTCACATTAACACATACCATTAAATATCACATTCACATTAACACATACCATTAATATCACATTCATATTAACACATACCATTAATATCACATTCACATTAACACATACCATTAATATCACATTCACATTAATACATACCATTAATATCACATTCACATTAACACATACCATTAATATCGCATTCATATTAACACATACCATTAATATCACATTCACATTAACAAATACCATTAATATCACATTCACATTAACACATACCATTAAATATCACCTCCATATTAACACATACCATTAATATCACATTTACATTAACACATACCATTAATATAGCCGGTGTAATTATTGAAATTAATTATTGCATTGCCTAAAAAGAATGGTGCAGTTGAATGCAGTGACTTCAGAACAATAAGCCTCATGAGCCAGGTAACACAAATTTAAATAAAAGTTATACAGGGAAGGATTCAGAATAAAATCAATACTGAATTAGATGAGCAATAATTTGGATTCAGGAAAAACAGTGGGATAAAAGAAGTCATATTCAGCATGAGAACATTGATTGAAAAGTACACAGAAGTAAAAAAACCAATATATGCCTGATTTATAGACTGCACCAAAGTTTTCGATAGAATACACCATAACCAACTTATAGACTGCCTAAAGGATATAAATCTAGACGACGCAGACATACGACTAATATGTAATTTATACTGGGAGCAAACAGCAATAATAAGATATAACAAGGAGAACTCTACACCCATGGACATAAAAAGATGAGTAAGACAAGGATGCATCCTATCACCAAGCTTGTTCAATCTATACACTGAGCAAATCTTTAAAAACATCTCAGAGATACCAGGCCTAAAAATTAATGGAAAGATAATCAATAACCTAAGATATGCTGATGATACTGTTCTACTAGCAGAAAATCCTAAAGACCTACAACAATTGCTTAATGTGATAAACATAACAAGCAAAAAATATGGACTAGATATGAATATCAAAAAGACTAAAACTATGATCATAAACAAAGAAAATTCTCAAGACCTACAATTAAATATCACAGTTGAGGGAATAAATCTGGAGACAGTCCAGAGTTACAACTACCTAGGACATACTATAACCAATGATGGAAAATGCAAAACTGAAATAAACAAAAGAATAGGTATGGCAAAACGTAATTTTAATGCCATGAAAAATATAATAACAACAAAACAAATATCAACAGGGCTGAAACTAAGAATGGCAAAATGTTACATCTTCTCAATATTCCTGTATGGTGCAGAAACATGGACATTAGACAAGAAAACAGAACAGAAAATTGAAGCCTTTGAAATGTGGATTTATAGAAGAATAGGTAGAATTGGATGGAAACAAAAGATAACAAACGATAAAGTTTTAAAACAACTGAAAATAAAAAGAGAACTACTAAATACAATTAAGTCAAGACAAATTAAATTTTTGGGGCATGTTTAATGACACAACAGCCTACTAAAAGTAATATTGGAAGGAAAAATACAAGGTAAAAGAGGCAGATGCAGAGCAAGACTAACATGGACGAGTAACATCAACAGATGGTCAAGATAATCTATGACAGCCTGCACCATCAAAGCAAGAAACAGAGTAGAATGGCGATCTATGGTAGCCAACCTTCGTTGCGGAGAAGGCACACTATGATGATGATGATGAATTATTGAAATTTTTTTTTTAAGTAAATAATCATTTAACTAATGTTATCAAAGAAAAATAAAGAACATGTACTGACAACAAACAGCGGCCATAAGAACTGGAAACCAATTGGGAATATTTCAACAAATAAAATAGGGTGTTAGACAAGGTTGTGTGCTGTCACCAGATTTGTTTAATATTTATAGTGAGATTATTTTAAGATTCATAAGGGGCGTGCCCGAAATAACAATCGGAGGTCATAATAAAAATAATCTAAGGTATGCTGATGATACAGTCTTAATCGCTAAGAGTGAAAATATAGTTACAAGAATTGTTGGACATTATAGTGAAAGAAAACAAAAATAAAGGACTCAGCCTTAATAGTAAAAAGACAGAAGTAATGGTAACAACAACCATCACATCTTAACATATGAATGTGAATCATGGACAATAGGACAACAGACAAGCAAATCATTGGAGTCTATATAAACGTGGTTTTACAGAAGAATGTTGAGGATACCATTGACAGCTAAGAAGAGCAATGAAAACGTTCTGAAAGAGGCCAAAGCAAAAAGAGAGGTAATTTCCAATATTATGAACAAACAATCATCATTTTTGGGCCATGTAATGAGAAGAGAACAACTAGAATATAGTGTAAAAATTGTGAAAATCTTGGGACGAAGAGATAGAGGGAAGCAAATAGAAAAGATACCAGACCGCTTAAGTGAATGGCTTGGCAGAATGTCAGCAACAGAAATGATAAATAACTGTCGAGTTCGAAAGTTGTGGAGAGACATTATTACCTACGCCAGCAGTCCCGGTACTTGATGATGATGAATACAGTATCATCAGTATATTAGGTTATTGATTATCTTTCCATTAATGTTTTGGCCTGACATTTCTGAGATGTTTTTAAAGATTCGCTCAGTGTATAGATTGAACAAGCTTGGTAACAGGATGCATCCTTATCTTACTTATATTTTTATATCAATAGGTGTAGAGTTCTTTTTGTTATGTTTTATTATTGCTGTTTGCTCCCAGTATAAATTATTTATTAGTGTTAATGTCTGTGTCATCTAGATTTATACCTTTTAGTCTATGCTTGAGAAAAGTAACAAACAACACAAGAAGAGATAGAATACCAAATGAAACCATAAGAAAAATAGTAGGAACAAAACCCTGCCAAGAATATATAGAACAACAACAACTTAAATGGTTTGGCCACCTGGTCAGAATGAATCCTCACCAATCACCATCAAGGGCGTTCTTCTCAAGAATGCATGGAAAAAAACCAAGAGGAAGACCCAGAAGAAGATGGATAGATGCAGTGACAGAGACACGTAACAACAAAGGAAAGTCACTAATTCAGACAGTTCGAGCAGCTCAAGAACGTCAAATGATATAAACCACGACACCTTTTAGGTATCACTGAAAAGAGAAAAGAAGAAGAAGTCAGTCTATAAGTTGTTTATTGTGTATTCTATCAAAAATGTTAGCGTAATCTATAAAATAGGCATATATTGGTTTGTTTACTTCTGCGTACTTTTCGATTAATGTCCTCATGCAGAATATGGCTTCTTTTGTCCCACTGTTTTTCCTAAATCCAAGTTGTTCCTCTAATGCATTATTGATTTTATTCGGATCTACCAATCTATATATATCTATGTATCTACAGACGTTAAATACACAACCGGGAGTGTTGTCTCGAAAACTAGAGCCAATCATAATTTTTAAAGTGGCATTCTCGTTTTCGACATCCCACAAATTGTTCTGATTCACTGTTTTCATGTCGGACCGAAGCATTTTGATCGTTGACCAGTTAATTATTTCTGTGCAGAATTAAAATTATGCTGCACTTTTATTATTGTTAGTATGTGATATATATATATATATATATATATATATATATATATATATATATATATATATATATATCTGCGATCAGGACTCAATCAGAGTAGGATTCCAGACTCTCACACGAAGTCAGCTGTCAGGTTAAGTGTGTTGATCGTCCCCACTAGCGGAACATCACAATTAGAGTCCGCCAGATCCACTCGTTAAAACGTTGCACTGTGTTCTGCGCCAGTCGCCCAGTGCATCCGATTTCAGCCAGCATTTTATTCAGGTTTGCATTCCTTAGCCTTTGATTGTCCCCAATCTTCCTGCAAGGCAGTAGATGATCTTTTCTGTAGGGGGATTCTGCCCTTAGATGGTCGGCCCTGCCAGGTTTACGAGCACCATCTGCCCGAGTCACTAGAGGTGATTAACACAGACATGCACACACAAAGATAGGATATGTGATATTAATCTACACTTAGTAAATTGTGATAACTCATGATATTACTAGATAACCTATATTTGCCATTAGTAGTAGTCAGTCATATTTGACTATGGATTTTGCAGCGCCCCTAAGAAATGTATTTTTTTTACATTCGTCGTGTATTCTCTTTTTCTATGAATCTGTCTGCTTCTTTGCATGAGTTAGAGCTTTATAGTGTGTTTCCAAGAATTGTGGTCTGCAGCTATTTCAAGTTCAGGCTGCAGGGTTTATGATCAGAGTCTTCATGTCACTTTAGCACACGTCTATAAATCGGAGTTTGGGCGCTCCTAGTTCCTTTTCCATCTACTAGTCCGTAAGCTGACAAGAGAGTTAAGAAAAAGATTGTGTTAGTAAAGCCGGTCCTAGCATATTGAAAGTGGATCCTGGATAATAGGACAAAACCCAGAAAATCGTTGGAAGCGAAGTGCGTAAATGTTATTTTGCAGAAGAATTGTAAGAATGCAATGTGTAGCTACAGTAATATCGATGTCTGTATTATCAGCTCTCTGGAGTTTGAAAATAAAAGAGGCCAAATAAAAGGGGGCTTTGCGAAAATAAAAAGGAATGTATCATGATTGCTTTCACAAGGTGTCCAAACCTCCATAGTCACCTCTTGCGACATGCGTGGCATGTAACAGTGGCTCTATTCTTTTCTCCACTCACCGTGGGAGCTCCGATGAGGAATTTGCACAAGCGGGCGGTGGTGTGGGGTTTAATTGGTAGATGCCCTTGGTTTCACGACGTCAGAAGATTATTATAGTGCGTATATCCAACAACACTGAACTTTAGACAATATACAACCAGTCACTGCAACAATAATGTACTTCTGTTTCTATTCGTTCAGGTGTAGTCCAAAGCTGGATATTTTCTGAGTGCATTATAAGGGATGGATACCAGAATATTCGTTACTATAGGGACCCTAGTCAAGACGGCTTCTGTATTGACAATTATACAGTCTTCAATCAAACAAATGCTGCGTAAGTGAGTGATATCTATATAAATATATATATTATTTATCTATAATATAATCATTAGCTTACAAGTCATTATCTCCAGTAACATTGTAAATAACATTTTAACGTATTTATCTTCTGTGTAATCATTGATGTCACATCTCATCTATCTTATGTGTTAGGTGACATTATAATTAATTTATCTTCTCTGTAATCATTGTTACATCTAATTTTTTTCAGCGTAATCATTGTTACACCTAATTTATCTTCTGTGTAATCATTGTTACATCTAATTTATCTTCGGTGTAATCATTGTTACATCTAATTTATCTTCGGTGTAATCATTGTTACATCTAATGTATCTTCTGTGTAGTAGGTGACATTATGACTCATTTTTATACTGTGCTATCCTGTATGTAGTTTAAGTTATGAGTAGTTTGTTTTCTGTGTAAGCGTTAAAGCTATTTCAGGACAATAATGAGAACTTCCTGCTACGTAGCTAACAAGAGAAGATAACTTGAGTAGACTGCAAGAACTGGGCTAACTTTGTATAATCATTGACCATAACATTAAAATCAAAATATAAACTGGCGGCAATAATACTCTCCAATTTACTGTAAAATACGTTATCTCGGGGACCATTAAAATCCTCTGATTTTACTAAACGTGTTTCAGGCTCTAGGCTTTAATGCCCTGGTTACAAGTCATGTTTTCTTCTATATAGCTCTTGTAGCCATCGCTGGTATTGTACTGGGACAAGCTGTATGGAGATGTATCAGGTTTCACCTGATGAGCGGACTTCCGGTCAATATGACGGATAGGTGACAGGAACCGTTGATGCTCTGTCTGAAAAGTGTTCCTTCTTGCATTTTCCTCATATTCCAAGTCCGGCTTGCTGCTGCAGCTACTGACTTTAGTGCTATGTGCACACTTTGAGCTGTGTTTTTCATCCGGATCGTGTTTCGATATTCCGCATGCTTACGATGAATAATGATATCGAATGACGAAGGACAGATAGTTGCGTTAACTTTCGGTGCGGCTACGCCTTATGTCTTTTGGCGTGTGCTGTGGCTGCTATGATGGGGATTGCATCTGCCTTTCTTTGTTTAGATCCTTCACTGAGATGAGATGTTAATTCTGTTGATTACCCTGGCACGGGCGGTTGAGCAGTTATGGACTTTAGTTCGTTTGCAGTGATACCAGGGCCTTCGACTAACTAGAACTACTACACCTGAAGAGTGCTTTTTTTTTTTACGTTCGCCAGTTTTTACCTCTGACGAAGTCCCTAGAGACTAGGAACTGAATTTTGCGTATTAATCCGTTTTTCCCTGACAACCGTGTGCGCAGGGGTCCCTCGTCGCACAGGCATATAACTCCGACTTCGGAGATACTCCTTTCCGTCTGATTTTTTCCGTCGATGACGATTCAAGCCAGGCCTCGCTGCTGAGACCTAGGGGTGGTTGCTGCAGATAAAAATCATAAATAAAAATCTCAACCGGTGTAGTTGGCATTTGAACTCACTACCTCTCTGTCTCGAGGCCGGCATCTTGTCGACGCCAGCTTCTCTTGTTGACTACGATGATTATTTTATTAACGTCTAAATATGTGCGTGAAGATGCTATTCTTTGACTGTACTCATTAATTGTACTCACTTGTCTTATGTGTGGACGCTCATGTCTTACATCTATTTTCACAGGTACAGATCTCTTGGTATATTTACGAAATTCTTCTACTGTTTGGTGGAGATTAAGAAAACAATAGTGAAAGATGCTTGCAAAATGTTTTATTTTGCCAACAAGATCTACTGGGATGAGGTGGGTTATTTGTTCGCGATGTCTCCAGCTGTTTGTTTACGATGTCTCCATCTGTTTGTTTGCGATGTCTCCAGCTGTTTGTTTTTGATGTCTCCAGCTGTTTGTTTTTGATGTCTCCAGCTGTTTGTTTGCGATGTCTCCAGATGCTTGTTTGCAATGTCTCCAGCTGTTTGTTTTTGATGTCTCCAGCTGTTTGTTTACGATGTCTCCAGCTGTTTGTTTTTGATGTCTCCAGCTGTTTGTTTGCAATGTCTCCAGCTGTTTGTTTACGATGTCTCCAGCTGTTTGTTTGCAATGTCTCCAGCTGTTTGATTGCGATGTCTCCAGCTGTTTGTTTTGATGTATCCAGCTGTTTAGATTTGCGATGCCTCCTGCTGTTTGTTTGCGATATCTCCAGCTGTTTGTTTGCGATGTTTCCAGCTGTTTGTTTACGATGTCTCAAGCTGTTTGCGATGTCACCAGCTGTTTGTTTGTGATGTCACCAGATGCTTGTTTGTGATGACTCCATTTGCTTGTTTGCGATGTCTGCAACTGTATGTTTTTGATGTATCCAGCTGTTTAGGTTTCCGATGTCTCCAGCTGTTTGTTTACGATGTCTCCAGCTGTTTGTTTGCGATGTCTCCAGCTGCTTGTTTACTATGTCTCCAGTTGTTTGTTTGCAATGTCTCCAGCTGTTTGTTTTTAATGTCTCCAGCTGTTTGTTTGCGATGTCTGCAGCTGTATGTTTTTGATGTATCCAGCTGTTTAGGTTTGCGATGTCTGCAACTGTATGTTTTTGATGTCTCCAGCTGTTTGTTTGCGATGTCTCCAGCTGTTTGTTTACGATGTCTCCATCTGTTTGTTTGCGATGTCTTCAGCTGTTTGTTTACGATGTCTCCTGGTGCTTGTTTGCGATGTCTTCAGCTGTTTGTTTACGATGTCTCCAGCTGTTTGTTTGCGATATCTCCAGCTGTTTGTTTGCGATGGCTTCAGCTGTTTGTTTGCGATGTCTCCAGCTGTTTGTTTGCGATGTCTTCAGCTGTTTGTTTACGATGTCTCCTGGTGCTTGTTTGCGATGTCTCCGGCTGTTTGTCTGGTGATATCTTCAGCTGTTTATTTGCTATTTCTCCAGCAATGTGTTCGTAAAGTCTCCAACTATGTGTTTGAATGTTTCTAGCAATGTGTTTGTGATGTCTCCAGCTTTGTGTCTGTGGTATCTCTAGCTATGTGTTTGTGATATCTCCAGCTATGTGTTTGTGATATCTCCAGCTATGTGTTTGTGATATTTCCAGCTATGTGTTTGTGATATCTCCAGCTTTGTGTCTGTGATATCTCCAACTTTGTGTTTTTGATATCTCCAGCTATGTGTTTGTGATATCTCCAGCTATGTGTCTGTGATATCTCCAGCTAAGTGTTTGCGATGTCTCCGGCTGTTTGTCTGGTGATATCTTCAGCTGTTTATTTACTATTTCTCCAACGATGTGTTTGTACGGCCTCCAGCAATGTGTTTGTGATGCCTCCAGCAATGTGTTTGTTATGTCTCCCGCTATGTGTTTGTGATATCTCCAGGTTTGTGTCTGTGATATCTCCAGCTTTGTATTTTTGATATCTCCAGCTTTGTATTTTTGATATCTCCAGCTATGTGTTTGTGATATCTCCAGCTATGTGTTTGTCTAATCTCCAGCTATGTGTTTGTGATATCTCCAGCTATGTGTTTGTGATATCTCCAGCTATGTGTTTGTGATATCTCCAGCTATGTGTTTGTGATATCTCCAGCTATGTGTTCGTCTAATCTCCAGCCATCTGTTCGTGAAGTTCCTAGCAGTTTGTTTGGGCGATCTTCGACTATTTCTTTGGGATGACTCCAGTCACTTATGTATAATGTCTTCAGTCACTTATGTATAATGTCTTCAGTCACTTATGTGTAATGTCTTCAGTCACTTATGTATAATGTCTTCAGTCACTTATGTATAATGTCTTCAGTCACTTATGTATAATGTCTTCAGTCACTTATGTATAATGTCTTCAGTCACTTATGTATAATGTCTTCAGTCACTTATGTATAATGTCTTCAGTCACTTATGTATAATGTCTCCAGTCACTTATGTATAATGTCTTCAGTCACTTATGTATAATGTCTTCAGTCACTTATGTATAATGTCTTCAGTCACGTATGTATAATGTCTTCAGTCACTTATGTATAATGTCTTCAGTCACTTATGTATAATGTCTCCAGTCACTTATGTATAATGTCTTCAGTCACTTATGTATAATGTCTTCAGTCACCTATTAGATATGTCTTCATTTATTAGATATGTTTCCGTTTATTAGATATGTCTCCAGTTATTTGATATGTTTCCGTTTATTAGATATGTCTTCATTTATTAGATATGTCTTCATTTATTAGATATGTCTCCATTTATTTTATATGTCTCCGTTTATTTGCTTTGGGATGCTGTTTTTGAGCACCAATTTAGTATTGTGATATTTTCCATTACACTTTCTTCTCAATTATTCTCTCAAGTACTTTCTTCATAATAGAGAACATATTATATTGAACACAAAACGTCCAACAGCATTAGGTCTGAACGAATCCAGCAACTCATATCTGACTGTTTGCGTCCCGGTCCGTGAACGAGAAACGGTGACGGTGGTGAGAATGGTAACAGACTAACCAGGGTGGGCAAGCGAGTGGGGATCGAGGACAGAAGACTACCCTGCATATAAACATCCCTTGCTGAAGTCGAATGTTCTCAGCTATGAGTCAGGGGTCGTTCTTAGTTCTATGATTCTTTGTGGTTCTTATAAGTATTTTATTCTCTGCAATTCTTGGAAATATTTTATTTTATGCAATTCTTGGAAACATTTTATTTTCTGCAATTCTTGTAAATATTTTATTTCCTACAATTCTTGGAAACATTTTTGTTCTGCATTACTTTGAAATATTGTATTTTCTAAAATTCTTGCAATCCTAAAATATCAACTGTAATTAAGAGAAGGTGATCATATGTTGATAATGTGACAAATAAGACAGCAAGAGAGTCTCAAAACATGCCCTCAAATTGGAATCAGAAAGTATCGGGAAAAAGTGGCCAACCTAGAGAAACACTAAAAAGAATACTGAGGCGAAAGGCAAAAACAACAGGCATGAGCTCCCTCGCGAGATTGAGCAACCCACACAGAACAGAGTCGAATGGTGGGATACAATGAGTCATGTGCTAGGTCTGATGCTAAATAACAAAGATCTTAGGACACAAGCAGTAGATTGTCTACTTTATGTGCAGTCTTCGAATCGAATGGACAAGAGATAGATAGAATTCTTGGAAATATTTTATTTTCTTCATTTCTTGGAAATAGGAACTGCCGTAGCTCAGTGGACTGGACCATTAAGGGCAAGAGGTCGATTTGACCCCAATTGACGCCTTCCAAGTTCATCCAGCATTAAATATGTACTGATTTTTTTTTCTACTAAAGAAAGACGACACTGTCGTAATGCCGACCACATTACCTTAAATATAAAGTGTGGAAGGTTTTTTTTTTTATATATTTATACCATCACCGCATTTTTTATACGCCATTGCTTGACGGGGTTTTAATATATTTTTATATACATAATTTATTTACTGCTATTCTTTTCAGTTAAGAGTCTTGGACTAAGGTGGCTGTGTTATGTAATAAGAGTGGCAAACAATCGTATTCCCAAACAAATATTGCATGGCTAATTTAAAGAAAGAAAGAGACCAATGGGCTGACCAGTGCTGAAATGTAACGATGTTTGTGTGGCTTCCTTGGGGGAATTCTCTATCAGTGAAAGAAACTGGGAGAATCTGGCTGCAGATCGTAGCAGATGGGAAAAAAAATTAAAAAGAGGGCACAGCAACTTTCGAGGCAGTGCTGATATCAAATTCAGAAAATAAAAGGAGTAGGAGAAAGGAGACGAGGCCAGGCACTACTGATACATCTTGTTCGTTCTGCGGATGGATCTGTCTGTCCAATATTGGAAGCTTCAGCCACGAGAAAAGCTGTTCAACAAAGCAGCATCCAACATAAGACATTAGGTAATTTCCTAGTTTGATCAGATATATTATTTCAGTTGGAAGAGTGATGTCCCCTAAAATATGTCTGCCAAAATACAGTGGTTCTACGCATTCTTGGCGTTGGGGTCATTACGCTGGCATGTAATCATTTCGGAGTATCTGTTGATTGGGCGTTGGGTCCAGGGTTAGGTTTAGCTTTAGTGTTAAATATTTATAAATATATTATAACGCGTGACAAAAACGACGCCACTCGGCCTAATTATGATCTTCTGATCGAAGGGAATTGTGCGGTTGATTACCAATCGCCGTAATTTACTGGTTTTTAAATATTAGACAAACTAGCCTATATATATAGGCGGATAATTAGTAAGAAGAAGCATAAGAAAGGATAGGGGTTCAGCCAATTATTAATTAACATCTCGATTTGGACGCAGACGCTGACCCGAACGCCACGCTGACCCAAACGCCAGTGTGAGTGACACATGCCAGCGTAATGACCCCAACGCCAAGAATGCGTAGAACCACTGTATTTTGGCAGACATATTTTAGGGGACATCACTCTTCCAAACTGAAATAATATATCTGATCAAACTAGGAAATTACCAGACATTAATATTTTACCAAACTACTGACTTATCATGATTGCTTGCTACCAACCGTCTGCACATGTTACATTTTTTACTAAATCTTCTAAATATTGTATCCCTTGTAATTCCTTCATACAGTTATGTAATTCCTCGATATTCTAATACTATGTCCTCTGTAATGCGAAATATACTATTTTTTAGTAATTCTTCTAGATATTTGTATTCCTTGTAATTCCTCTATACTTTTTAATTATCTGTAATTCCTAACTCAACGATTCTTCTAAATTAATTTCTTCATATAATTCGTCCAAATATTTTCTTCTTAGTAATTCTTCACCACGACACCTTTTAGGTATCAGTGAAAGAGAAAAGAGGAAGAAAAGAAGAGTAATTCTTCTAAAAATTGTATTCTCTGTAATTTTTCCAAATCTGTTCTTCTCACTGCTCTAAACATTGCCCTCCGTGTGATTCGATATTGCCCTCCGTGTGATTCGATATTGTCCTCCGTGTGATTCGATATTGCCCTCCGTGTGATTCGATATTGCCCTCTGTGTGATTCGATATTGCCCTCCGTGTGATTCGATATTGCCCTCCGTGTGATTCGATATTGCCCTCCGTGTGATTCGATATTGCCCTCCGTGTGATTCGATATTGCCCTCTGTGTGATTCGATATTGTTTTCTTTGTGATTCTCCTGGTGTTTATTATTTTTCTTTGTGATGCTCCTGGTGTTTATTTTTTTCTTTGTAATTCTCCTGGTGTTTATTATTTTTCTTTGTAATTCTCCTGGTGTTTATTATTTTTCTTTGTAATTCTCCTGGTGTTTATTATTTTTCTTTGTAATTCTCCTGGTGTTTATTATTTTTCTTTGTAATTCTCTTGGTGTTTATTATTTTTCTTTGTAATTCTCCTGGTGTTTATTATTTTTCTTTGTAATTCTCCTGGTGTTTATTATTTTTTCCCCAGGCTACCGGAATCTTGGACGGCGCCATAGGAATCTTGATGGCGGCATATGACCTTGGACTCAACACCAACAATGTGATTGATTGCTTCAAGACGGTGCAGATTGACCTGTCATTTGTTGACCCTACCACCAAACGATAGACCTAGACATTGCGTTTAACTGTAGATATGACTCCTCCTAAAGTGTTTTGCTTTGTAACAAAATAAAGAAACGTATATCCAGTCATCATTAGATGAAGATATCGCATTAATGACGTGTTTGCATTGAATGTATAAGTGAGTGTGTGAGTGTGTACGCCAGCAGCGGATATTTACTGAAGACAACAGAGGAAACGACTTCTCTAATATTTTATCACAATAGATATCACGTTCCAGCTCAATGCATTAAACGTCAGTGTACAACCAGCCGCCGTATTCCCTAGTGTAGCTGTGATATCATTTAAATACCTTTCCAAAAAATCTCTACGAATGCTCTCTTTTTTGAAGTCAATGAAATTAAGTGCAAAAGGTTTGTGCTTTTCAATGTGTTCTTCCAATAAAAGTCTTAGAGTAAAAATGTGGTCACGGCAGCTTCTCCCTTTTCTAAACCCAGCCTGTTTTTCTCGCATGACTGCATCTAGTGAATCCTTTATTCTATGCATGATGATTTTGCAGAATAATTTCGAGGCAACTGACAAAAGTGTCACGCCTCTACAGTTGTTACAATCTCTGAGATTGCCTTTTTTGGGGGATCTTAACAATGATTCCTTTTTTCCAATTATGAATCCCCTTCTCTGCTTTCCAATTGACATTAAACATTTACAGGAGGTGTATTAAATTATAGCTATCAATTGCCTTGAGGATCTCAGTTGTTAACTTATCCTCGCCAGCAGCCTTGTTGACTAAGTCATTTAAGTTGATATCTAATTCTGCTGCTGGTGTTTCAGCTTCCAAATCTATTAAATTATGGGGTAGTGGACGGTTAAGAATTTCTTTGAAGTGTTCAGCCCAACGTGCCTTTATGTCAGCCCTCTTGTTGTTAACATTGAACCAGATTTGTCTAGAATTGGTGCTCCACTGGATTTATAGGTGTTTGTCAGCATCTTTTGTACAGTATAAAGAGTTCTGCTGTCTCCTGCAACTGCAGCTGTCTCTGCCAAATTGTGTATATAAGCACTTGTATCTCTTCGTGCCGAACTTTTTACCTTGTTGTCTAATTCTTTGTTTGTTGCTTTTGCCAGGACCTTTCCAAGATCTGTCTTTACATTAGTCATGGCTTTCTTTGCTTCTCTTCTTTCTTTAATGTACTTCCATGTGGTGTCTGAAATCCATGCTCGTTTTTCCATTTTCTTCAGTCTGGCGTTTGATCTGCTGACGTCATTAGTAATTTGCTTTGTGAGTCCCATATTTCATTGATATCTATGACTATTTCACACAGAGTGCTGCATAACAATTACTTAGCTCTATGTTAAAAATTGTTTTGATGGCTTCATCTTTCAGTTTACGACTATCAACTCTATGTGTGGTTAATCTCTTCTGTTGGCTTTTAAATTTTAATCTTATTTTCAAAATATTAAATACCATCGGGGCTGCGTTAATAGCTGCAGAAAACATACACAGTAAACATACAATGGTATTGAGCAACTATACTAACAGAAAAACAAGACAAACTACAACGTTTCGGCAAAAGCTTTCATCAGGTAAAGCAAACGGACTATCATTCATCATCATTGAGTACCGTCTCCGCATCGAAGGTTGTCTACCATGGAACGCCATTCCACTCTGTCTCTTGCTTTGATGGTGCATATTTTCATAGGTTAACGTGTCCATCTTTTGATGTTACTCGTCCATGTTAATCTTGGTCTGCCTCTTAAAACGAACTAACACATAAACAAAAAATCCAAACAAACTAAAGTAAACGCAACTCTTTTTTTTAAAAAACTAACAGAAAAGACGGTGACAACCTGTCGTTCAGTTTACTTTAACTAGTTTAGCTCTTTTGCTGCGTTATGTATGTAATATATTGTTCATTTGCTATACCTGTAATGACGGCTTTTGCAAAAACGTTGTTGTTTACGTCTGTTAGTCTTGCTGCTCAATACCATTGTATGTATATTTTGTATGTTGGTACTAGCGCAGCCAGGATGATAAAATCATAGAGGTATTGTACAAGGGGGGAACGGGCAAATTTATGCAGTGCTGCGGCAAAACTGGTAGCAAGAGCCAGTAGTGAGGTGTTACGCACACTCCTATAATGGTGACATGTAATAATGGTATGGTGACAGCTTTATAATAAAGGAACACAACACAATACTGACGTTTCGGTCTACATGCGCCTTCTTCAGAAAACGAGAACAACGATCATCATCATCGAGTGCCCTTTCCGCATCGAAGGTTGACTACCATGGAGCGCCTTTCCACCTGGTCTCTTGCTTTGATGGTGCAGATTGCCATAGGCTGACTTGTCCATCTTTTGATGTTACTCGTCCATGTTAGTCTTGGTCTGCCTCTTTTACCTTGTATTTTCCCTTCTAATATTAATTTTATTAGACTGTTGTGTCTTTTAACATGACCAAAAAAATTTCATTTGTCTTGCTCTAATTGTGTTTAGTCGTTCTTTTTTAGTTGTTTTAAAACTTCTTCGTTTGTTTTCTTTTCTTTCCATCCAATTCTACCTATTCTTCTATAAATCCACATTTCAAAGGCTTCAATTTTCTTTTCTGTTTTCTGGTCTAATGTCCGTGTTTCTACACCATACAGGAATATTGAAAAGATGTAACATTTTGCCATTCTTAGTTTCAGCCCTGGTGCTATTTGTTTTGATGTTAGTATATTTTTCATGGCATTGAAATTACTTTTTGCCATTCCTATTCTTTTATTTATTTCAGTTTTGTGCCTCAACATATGTTATCATTGTTCTCGTTGTGTGAAGAAGGCCGCACGTATGTCGAAACGTCAGTATTGTCACAATAATTGTGCTGTGTTCCTTTATTGTAAAGCTGTTACGATACATCATAGAGGTGTGCCTTACGACAGCCCACTACTACCTGGTCATTGTTGTACAAGTCAGCAGTATAAAAATTATATGGGTGTAAAGTACAAACCAGCAGTTAAAAACCTGAATCAATGGCATCTGGACCATCTGGAACTGGTGTTAACCGTCACTAAAATAAAAGGAAAGGCTGCCTCTCTCTCTCTCCGTGAAAGTTTGAAAGTGTCAACAAAACATAATATGAACTATCAATATGTAAGTTTTTTTTTTTTTTTTTAAACTGCTATCACACATCTTGTTATCAATCAATGCGATAACTCTAGTTAATGAGGCAATGAGGTGAACTTGAACATATTAAATTTACGATTAAATAACATTTTCGTTCGTGTGTAACACTCACACTCACTGTGTGTGTGTGATGTGTGACTGTGTCATTACTGTCACTGTCATTGTCATGTCATGATAAAAAAAAAAATAAAAACATAATAAATTTTTTAAAATCTGCTTGATCGTCGCCTTGACTACGTGACTTGAAATTCTTTAGCTTTTATTTTTTATGATTACTTTTTACTTTTTAAAGTAAAAGACTATCTTATCATCAATCAATACTTGCACTATGACAATAACAAACTTATTACTATTATTATATATAAGTATAGTATTATAATATGTTAGTAGTTAGTTGTGCTATTTCATGCCCTACCTAATGTATCGTTTAACCTTTGTAAATCATAATGAAATTATTATATAATTATATCTGACAGGTAGTCTGTAAGTTAAGTAAGTAAATTCGATAATTTCCTACTTTAACGTCTTTCGATTCGGAGTAACATCCCCTTTCACTTTAGTCGGTCTTCTTTAATCTGTCATTAAAAAAAAACCTCTGTGTTAGGAATAGCCTAAACCTTGTTGAAAAAATCAAATTAAATGTGAAAAAACTAGCAAAAGATGATAAATTAATTGAAATATGTGTGGTCAATCAGAGGAGATCACTTGTTTAGCAGAAAAACAACTAAGCTAAGTACAATGACCGTAAATTAGTTGTATGTGTTGTAAGTAAGGTTGAGGGACTAACGTATATGGTGGATAGGCAACAGGAACCATTGAAGACTGCATGAAAAGTGTTCCTTGTTGCAGTTTCCTCATATTCCAAGACCGGCTTGTTGCAGGAGCTACTGAGTTAAGTGCTGTGCACACCGTGAGCTGTGTGTCTCATCCGTTTTGATCATGTTTCGATATTCTAATTGTTTATAATGAATGATGATATTGTATGACAGGGAACAGTTGGCTGTGTTCACTTTCTGTGCGGTTTCGCCTTATGTCTTTTGGCGTGTGCTGAGACTGCTATGATGGGGACTACAGTTACCTTTCTTTGTTTGGGAGATGAGTTAGTAATTCGGATGATTCCACTGGCACGGGCGGTTGAGCAATTATGGATTTTAATTCGTTTGCAGTGATACGGGACTGTGTCAAGTGTTCTGAGAAATTCCTTTTTTTTTAGAACATCTAATATTACATTTAAATGGTAGTAATTTTTACTACAGTATCGTAATTGGGAGAACTACAGATATGTATTGCAATCTAGGGTTAAATTCATTTCATGTCTTCCCCATCCTCTTTATCTCCACTTCCACCTGTCTTCTCCAAGAATTTTAATGAATAATTGCTTTAACGATACATTTTGTGTTGTACGTGCAATGACGTGTCCCAGTTCCATCATTAAACATATCTTAAACTGTAATTCTTTGCATTGCTTTGTAAATTACATCACTATGGCCTCAAACATGCCATGAAAGTTCCTGCTCTTCCAGATATATATTTGCATAATCCTGATATATTTAAGGGAGCCATGATAGCTCAGTGGTTAGTGAACTGGACTTCAAAGGACAAGAGGTCGGGTTCGATCCTGATCGACAGCTTCCTGGTTCACTAGCCTTAAAATGAGTATGGGTTTTTTCTTAGAAAGTAAAGCAGTACGGGCTTAATACTGACTACATTATCCCAAAAGTCATGTGCCGAAGATCAATAAAAATTATGGTACTAACACATTCTCTATACACCACTTAGCATGACGGGGCTCTTTACTTTTTTTTTTTTTACTAATATATTTTGTTCAATTTTTCTGCTGATAACTCTGATTATGTGTCATCTCATAACAGGAAATTCATTAGAATTTTGAGCTATTTCTACCAACGTTGGAGAACCTTATGTCATTGCTTTGTGTTGGTTGTCCTCTTGTGCTGGACTTTGTGGAAGTATAAACAGCAGGTCATCCCCATGGTCAACTTCCTTATCGATCCTGAGTACAGGAAATGTGAATACCATAGAAAAGAATATGAAATAGAGGTAACTTGATTAGTTTCTTTGTCATTGTGTCAAAATAAAGCACCTTCTCCAGAGATAGGCTCATTTTATAAGTAGCTCTAAAATGATTAAAGAATTATAAAAATTCATAGAGAAATTCAGTTTTGTATGTGTCAAAACATTCTTTAAATTCTGGATTAAAAACACTATTGAAACTTGCATAACTTAACCACTAATATCTTCAGTAATAAAGAAAAGACGATGGTCATACGTTGGACATGTGATGAGAAGAGATAATAATCGAATAGCAAAGCAAGCCCTCATATGGGAAACAACAGGTAAAAGAAAAAGAGGAAGACCCAGGGAGACACTGAGAAGAACATTGATGAGAGAGGCAAGAGCAGCAGGAATCGGCTCCCTCAATGAGATAGAACTGCTTGCACAGAACAGAGACAGATGGCGAGATTTGATAAAATATCTTTAAAAGAAAACTGCTAGAACAAAAATTCATATAGGAGAAGGTGTATCTTGGTCTACGCCCTATGGGCCGGTTACGGCTCGAAAGGTCAATAGATTAGATTGAAACTTGGCAAACAAAGAGAGCACCGCTGAAATTGAACAAAAAATTAATAGTCAAGTTTTTGAGAAAGAACTGTGGAACAAACAAACAGACTTAGCAGTTAGAACAGAAAGTTAGACAAACAGGTCTTATATTTTTGTTACTCGGCAATGGAGATCACAGTTGTTTAATGTTACAAAAAAGTTTCTTCATTTATCTCATTATCCCATTTACAATTCTTCTGAGTTGTTGGAAGTTATGACCCAATGTTCTCATCTCAGTAGATTAGATTTGTGGTTTAAATCATGTCCTTTCAAACAAATATAAATCAAACAATACCTGTTGAATACTGAGCTTGTGGCTGGGTGGTCCAGGGATAATACGTCAGCCTTTGGATTAGAATGTTCTGGGTTTGAATCCTACCACAGGCAGTGGGAATTTTTTGTTTTCCAAACTGCAGTTTCTTCATGTCTCTTACATCCAATGGTAGAACAAAGTAACCAACTCAGGTGTTCTACAGCATTCTAGGCTGCAATTCATTATGACACACAGTTGTTTATCATTGACACTTTAGTTGATTCTCTCATTTGTGTGTTTCCTTGAATAGAAAATACACGTTTCCTCTATTATACATTAAACATTATTAGAAGAAACTTAGAATAAAAAGAGAACTACTAAATACAATTAAGACAAGACAAATGAAATTTTTGGGGCATGTTAAAAGACACAACAGCCTACTAAAAGTAATATTGGAAGGGAAAATACAAGGTAAAAGAGGCAGACCAAGACTAACATGGACGAGTAACATCAAAAGATGGACAAGTCATCTATGACAGCCTGCACCATCAAAGCAAGAAACAGAGTAGAATGGTGATTCATGGTAGCCAACCTTCGTTGCGGAGAAGGCACTCAATAATGATGATGATGAGAAGAAACTGAATTTTAACATTTTTCTAACTTTTGTTGTTAAAAATTTAATACTGCATCCCCCAAACTCTCACATTTTATTTTTGATGTTTTCAGTATAAACATTAACTACTAAAATATCATTCACACATAAATATTTACTTTAGCGGAGATATTAACTGTGGTGTCACAAATTGAAACCACTTCCATAAAATATCACTTTTAAGAATAAGAGGAGCGTACAGGACATCATCATCCATAAACCCTGCTAATTTCCAAGAATCTTCTTCTTCTTCTTTCCTTCCTCATCTGCCTTTCAGCGTCGAGGGGAGATACAATTTGCCGTCTTTTGCTCTTCTGTTCGCCTCTGCTGCTGTTATGTTTCCTAGTGCTTCTAATATTCCATCGATCCATCTTTTTCGTGGTCGACCCTTGGGTCTGGTGTTCTCACAACGTTTGTTGAAGGCTCGTTGTGTTGTGTTTTGTTCTTTCTGCCTTGTCACGTGGACAAACCATTTTATCTGTTGCTTCCTTATATATTCTATGGCGGGGGCTACTAAAATTTAAGTTCCAGATGAAAACAAACAGCTCTGGACAAACCCAGGAGCCAAAGATTACAGTGACTGGGACATATTAGAGTGACTTGGATATATTAGAGTGGCTGGGACATGTTAGAGTGACTTGGACATGTTAGAGTGGCTGGGACATGTTAGAGTGGCTGGGACATGTTAGAGTGGCTGGGACATGTTAGAGTGACTGGAACATATTAGAGTGACTTGGACATGTTAGAGTGACTGGGACATGTTAGAGTGATTGGGACATGTTAGAGTGATTGGGACATGTTAGAGTGGCTGGGACATGTTAGAGTGATTGGGACATGTTAGAGTGACTTGGACATGTTAGAGTGACTGGGACATGTTAGAGTGATTGGGACATGTTAGAGTGGCTGGGACATGTTAAAGTGATTGGGACATATTAGAGTGGCTGGGACATGTTAGAGTGACTGGGACATGTTAGAGTGATTGGACATGTTAGAATAAAGGACAGCAATCGCATCTCCAAGCAAATATTAGATGGGAAGCTTAATATTATATAGGAAGTTTATATCCACCCACCCACCCTATCTATCTATCTATTTATCTATATATAGACCTTTCGAGCCATGGCTGGACTTTAGGGCATAGACCCAGATACTCTATCTCTTATCTACATTTTTTCGTTCTAGCAGTTTCAATCCTTTAAAGATATTTTATCAAATCACACCATTTGTCTCTGTTCTGTGCAAGCAACTTGATCTCATTGAGGAGCCGATTCCTGCTGCTTTTGCCTCTCTCATCAATGTTCTTCTCAGTGTCTCTCTGGGTCTTCCACTTTTTCTCTTACCTGTTGTTTCCCATATGAGGGCTTGCTTTGTTATTCGGTTATTATCTCACCTCATCACATGTCCAACTTATGAACATCGTCTTTTCTTAATTACTGAAGATATTAGTGGTCGGTTGGAGATTTCTCTAATTTCCTCATTTGTTTTGAATTCATTCCACGCTATACTAAGTATTTTCCTTACACATTTATTTTCGAATGCGTTCAACTTTGTTTCTTTCTATGTCTCATGTTGTTTTCCAGCTCCCACATGCATACATAAAGGTTGAATGTACGTTTAATTTAAATAGTCTAAGTTTTGTGTTAGTGCTGATGAGTTTTGATTTCCACAACTTTTCAAGGCTTCTGAAAGACATTGCTGCTTTAGCTATTCTGATTATAATTTCTTTACTTGTATCCCCATCTCGATCAATGTGATTTCCAAGATAGGTAAAGTGATTGATCTCTTCCACTGGTTTGTTTTCCTAGTATATTCTGTCGTCTGTTGGAATTAAGCTTTTCATGATCTTAGTCTTTTCATGAATGATCTCAAGCCCAATTTTGCTGGCTATTGATGATAGTTCATTTGTGATTTCCTGCATCATTTTTATCTGACTGTCGAGGTCCTCCAAATGGTCTCCTTGTATCCATTTGATGCCTTTGTTACCAGTGCAGCATTTTTTCATTATGAAGTCCATAACAACTCCAAATAACAAGGGCGATAAAATACATCCTTGTTTAACCCCAGTTTCTATTGGGAAACATTCGCTCAGTCCTTCCTCTGTACGAACTGCACATGTGTATCCATCATACATGTCTTTGATAATATTTATGATTTTTAATGGTAAGTCATGTTGCTTCAGAATTTTCCACAAAGAATCTCTATGAATGCTTTTGAATGCTTTTTTGAAGTCAATGAAGTTAGGTACAAAAGGTTTTTGCTTTTCAATGTATTCTTCTAATATAAGTCGTAGAGTAAATATGTGGTCACGGCTACTTCTCCCATTTCTAAACCCAGCCTATTCTTCACGCATTACTGCATCATTTGAATCCTTTATTCTATTCATGATAATATTGCAGAATAACTGTGAGGCAACTGACAAAAGTGTCATCCCTTTCCAGCTGTTACAATCTCTGAGATTGTCCTTTTTTGGAATCTTAACAATGATTCCTTTTTTTCACTTATGAGGTGCCTTCTCTGCATTCCAAATGATGTTGAACATTTTCAGGAGGTGCATTAAATTATGACTATCAATTGCCTTGAGGATCTCAGCTGTTAATTTATCCTTTAGTTTGTGAAGTTTATATATGGGAAGATTAATATTATGTGGGAAGATTAAATATGGGAAGCTTAATATTATATGGAAAGATTATATATGAAAGCTTAATATTATATGGGAAGCTTATAGATGGGAAGATTATATATGGGAAGCTTAACATTATATGGGAAGCTTATAGATGTGGAGCCTCGCGGTGGCTGAGTGGTTAGTGTGCTCGCTTCCTGACCAGAAGGGTCCGTGTTCATTCCCCAGCAGTGGCTGATTTTTTTTTCGGACCGACAAGGCTCTGGGGTTCACCCAGTCTCTAAAAATGGGTACTAGAGATTTTTCTGGGAAGTAAAGACGGACTTGCGTGATACCGACCACATCACTCAAAAATGTGCCGTGGTTATAGAAAAATATGGTCACTAACACCATATTCCCCATACACCTAGCAAGGCATGAAGGGAACCTTTACTTTTTTACTTACTTATAAATGGAAAGATTATATATTGGAAGCTAATAGATGGGAAGCAACCTGATGGAGACTGAAACTGAGGTATAAGTATATATGCAAGGCATCAATGAGTGAATTATTCATTAGTGACTAGGAAAACCTGGCAGATAATCATGGCACGTGAAAAATATATATCAGAAACATGCATAACAATATTTAAAAAGGAAATGAAGTCAAAGCCAGAAGAAAAAAATGCAAGAAGAAAGAGATAAATCCCCTTAATGTAAAATCTACCTTGTTCTTACTGCAGCAGGACCAGCCATTTCGATGTTGGTAAAATCAGCCATGAGAGAAGCTTCTCAGTAAAGCAGCATCAAGGAGTTACTGTTGAAGACTGACATTTTCTTTGAAAACATATGAGGCCATTTATATTATCAGCATCATGTGCCATACTGGTTGGCACAGGCGGTCATTTCCTTCCACAATTCTCTATCTCTATCCACAATACATCATATTAATTATGTTGTTGACCTTTTTCCATGCCATGACACCAAGCTCGCTTGTCTCTTCTCTCTTTGTCACCTGCGATCTCTCTTTCCCTGTATTTTGCCAGTTATTATATGTCATAATTGTTTATATTATATGTGTAGTTTATTATAATGCATCTTTAATAAAGTTACATAATGTTGTGTATTGTGTCATTATATCCTCAGGAGAAGTCATCCCCTTCTTATGTGACTGTGGCTTACCATGGCAACCTTGGAAATTGGATGTACAGCTATGCATCTCTGTTGGGGATAGCCAAAGCCAATGGATACATCCCATACCTCACTTCCTTTCATCCTTTAACAAACCTTTTTACTCTAAGCAAAGTGATGCCAAGGGAGGTAGATTGTCTCTACACTTTGTATGATAATTTTCACTGTTCTTACAACCCTCAGCTCATGAATCTACCTCCAGGGAATATTTCCATTGATGGATATATCCAGTCCTGGAAGTACTTTAGATTTATAGAAAAAGAAATCAGAAAAGAATTTCAGTTGAAAGATTATGTGCGTATTGATGCAGAGCAAGATTTCAAAAGTTATGTTGGTGCGTATCTCCAAGATGATCGTCCTATCATTGGCATCCATGTAAGGCGAGGTAACTTTTTGCATAAAGATGCAAGAAAACTTGGCTTCTGCCATGCTCCCAAATCGTACTTAGATAATGCTATAAAGTATATGTTGCGACGATATCCTCATGCCGTTTTCTTAGTTGCATCTGATGATATAGCGTGGTGTGTGAAAAATATTCTTCCACCTAAACTGAGTGATGTCTTCGACAGTGAAGACAGTTTACAAAAAGCCACC
This sequence comes from Megaustenia siamemsis, assembly GCA_032433765.1. Taxonomy (NCBI): domain Eukaryota; kingdom Metazoa; phylum Mollusca; class Gastropoda; order Stylommatophora; family Ariophantidae; genus Megaustenia; species Megaustenia siamemsis. The sequence goes on along the minus strand of JAVIAB010000139.1, from coordinate 98,889,059 downwards.
ATGGGATTGAAAGTAAAAACATTGCAAGACAAAGTGCCAGTAGTATTTTCAAAGGCACGTGATTCCTGGTCTGATTTTTCAATTTTGACTATGTGTAACCATTCAATTATCACTGTTGGCACATTTAGCTGGTGGAGTGCTTGGCTGGCTAATGGTGATGTTGTGTACTACAAGGATTACCCTTTGCCAGGCACCAAAGTGTACAACGAAATGAAGAAAGAAGACTTTTACCCTGAGCATTGGGTAGCCTTATCAGGGGCAGACAAAATTTCACTTCTGGTAGATATATTGTTATGCCCTGTATATGTAGTACTAACCATGTTTCTATTTTCACTGTAGGTTTTTTGTTTTTTGGGGAGTTCTGTAATTTTTTGGTATGTTTCTTAGGCTTTTACCTTTATCAGTTTTAACATTGGTTCATTTGTAAGTGTTTATCTTTTTTATTTTAAATTTTATGTCTGTATGCTACCACTGTAGATATTCATCATTGTTAATTTTTATTATATATTTTTTGTATACTACATTTTTAGGCACTCGTCTTTGTTAGCTTGTTTTATTGATGTAACTGTTAGTTTGTTGTAGTTTAAAGCTCATTTTGTGTAACTTGTGTTTAAAGGGAATGAGCAGCAGGAACAAATTTGTTTACATTAAGTTGCTTCAGCAAATTATTTTGATAAATTATTATTGTTGACTATAGATGGAAAAAAAACAGGTATTTGTTCATACTAACATCATGACGATGGCCAGGATAAACAGCTTCCATACAGGAATCTATGGGATCATTTTTTTTTTTGTTGCGTTCGCCAGCTTTCACCTCTGACGAAGTCCCTAGAGACTAGAAACTGAATTTTGTGTGTTAATCCATTTTTCCCTGGCAGCCATGTGCACAAGGGTCCCTCACTGCACAGGTAGATAACTCCGTCTTCGGAGGTACTCATATTTTTTTCCGTCCATGAGTAATTGACGTTTCAAGCCTGGCTTCGCTGCTGAGACCAGGGGTGGTTGCCGCAGAGAGAAATATAAATAGGCCGGCGTCTTGCCTCGAGACCAACCAGTCCCCCATGGAATCATTTGATTGTATTTATACACATCATGTCTATCGAGGATGAAATAAAAACTCACATCCTGAAACTTCATGGCTATAACTCAGGACAAGCCTGTATTTTCTGGTCCTATATGTACCCCAGCAGACCCCACTAATGGGATAATACCATAAATATAGTTTCTTTTTTCTTTTTAATACCATCACAGCAAAACAATTTATTGACACTTTTTTCATTGAATTTTAAAGAAATTTTGTGTGAATATGCCAGGGATGACTATCAATTTTATTGAGATCACCTCAAGTCATGTGTGGTGACCTGGTGAATAGAAGAATCTTATAATAAACAAAGTCTTTTATGATTCTGTTCAAAACATTCTAGTGTTCCGATCTACCAAGTTTCATGAGATTTGAATGGATAGTTCCAGGGAAATCATTTTCCTAGTCTGCATGGATGATAAAAACAGAAAACACAGGGGGTAAAAGATAAACACACTTGGAGACTGAAAATGTACTCATGTCTTTATTGAAAGTTTGAAATGAACACTTCTCCTTTCCTTCCTCTTTGCCTTTCGGCATTGAGGGGGAAATGAGCACTAAGGTAACTAAATGTTGTTTTTGCTTTAATCAGAGAATCTTCTTACATATGACAAATATTTGTAGCTTATTCAACAAAATGTGAAGTTTGAGCCAGGGGCCTGAGTGAAACAAGCACTCTCTTCATATACTGATCATGACATAATTCATAGACTCTCCTTTGTGAGGAAATTAGATTTGAATTGAAATGTGAGAGAGATCAGAAATTAATTTGACGAGAAAAATTCCTTTATTTGATAAACACCTTATTTAACTCTTTCCGTAAAGAAAGCTTTTTATTGACGCAACAGAAGAGATTTCAGAGACAATTTTTCATGGTTTTAAGAATCAATCTACATATTTATTTTTATATTATCTAACATATTGTATATGAATTTTTAGATAATTAAACAAGGTATTATATTTCACCAATACCAAGATGATACAAGACATGTAAAATGAATATAGTTTGATGGCGGTTCATACTAATCAAATTGAGCGTGGTGCACTATGAGGAGAAACGTACGCTGCCGAAATCTGCATGATGCATAGTGCGGCGAAATGTACGGAAAGATTTAAAGGAATGTATGTTGCTGGGGTGTGAAAAGTGGCAATTTTTATATTACATGCACACTAATGCGGGTGTAGTGGTAGTACTTTTATCAAGTGGACAAGAGGCATTTTCTATTAAAATAAATTATGGAAAATGAAAGTAGACATGATTTTAGTACAAAAACATCCAAAAAACAAAACTGCAGAAAATTAGTATATTTCAGATCTGCACATTGTCATAACTCTCCAAGTCTGAATCAGCACTGCTACCAATTCAAAAATACTTTACCTAAATGCCCCATCAGCAGTAATTTTATGTTATGCAGCATTCTATTTCAAATTTATATCTTGACAGGTTTTTATTTAAAATCAAAATTTGTACACAAATAAAAATTGTGTGATATTAAACAGCTCATAATTTTTAAGTCAGCAATTTGTGAAACTCAACATCTTAGGAACAAAATACAACATGAAAATCAACATCAACAAAACAGAAGTCATGAATGTCGCCAAAAATAAACAGAACATCAACATAACTATAGAAGGCAGACAACTAAAACAAGTAGAGGAATTCAAATACCTAGGAAGTCTAATGACAAACGACAATTCCCAAACAGCAGAGATAGAATCAAGATGCAACAAAGCTTGTCAAATCATCGGACAGTTATCACCACTATTATCCAACAAGGAAATAACTCTGGAGGCAAAACGAGCACTATACAATACAATCTTCATTCCAACGTTGTGCTACCAATGCCAGACCTGGACTCTAGATGCAAGAACAATAAGAAAAATAACCTCTACAGAGATGAAATGTGTTAGACGAATGACAGGAAACAGTCTGAGAGATAAGATCAGAAATGAAGAACTGAGAAAAAAGCTAGGAATAGCCCCAGCCATAGAATATATAAGGAAACAACAGATAAAATGGTTCGGCCACGTGACAAGGCAGAAAGAACAAAACACAACACAACGAGCCTTCAACAAACGTTGTGAGAACAACAGACCCAAGGGTCGACCACGAAAAAGATGGATCGATGGAATATTAGAAGCACTAGGAAACATAACAGCAGCAGAGGCGAACAGAAGAGCAAAAGACCGCAAATTATATCTCCCCTCGACGCTGAAAGGCAGATGAGGAAGGAAAGAAGAAGAAGAATTTGTGACCAAATCTTCAAAATAATTCAGGAGTTAAAGAGTTAATAGTTGATAAAGCTATTGTTACATCTACTCTTATCTCTATTTTAATTTATCTCCATTGTAGTCTTTTATCCAGTGTGACCACATGATTTTTCTTGTTAATAACTGTTTCTTGTTAATGAAAAATGGAAATAGTTTCAAACTGTGAACTCAGTTTAGCATGGCTAAAATCAAAATGAACATATTTCACATTATGACCTTAAAGCCTTTGTCATAGCTGAACAAACAACACTAAAAAGAATTTTTTTTAACAAAAGAATGTTGATGAATAAAGAAATGTGCAAACTTACTGATCACTTTAATACATATTCTGTAGAGTCATTATGAAATCACTCATTTTCAAAATTTGCCAGCCAACCATGTGGCCCTGGTTTTTCTTTTCTTTTTCTAAGCAGTTGGATCACCTAGGTTAGAAAGTAGCTCCTTTGGTTCACCTTGCCAACAGAAGATTGAGAATTAGTGGTCATGCTCTTGGAAGGTTGAGGAATGTTGCTATCATTATAAAGTTAATGCTGAATGTGGCATCAGTCATGAGTTTCTGGTCAAATAATGGTTCAATGACAGAACACTTGATGATATCGTTATCCCTGATGAGAGAACACTTTATGATAATGTTATCTATGATCAGAGAACACTTTATGATAATGTTATCTATGATGACAGAACACTTTATGATAATGTTATCTATAATGAGAGAACACTTTATGATACTGTTATATATGATGAGAGAACACTTTATGATAATGTTATCTATGATGAGAGAACACTTTATGATACTGTTATCTATGATGGCAGAACACTTTATAATACTGTTATCTCTGATGACAGAACACTTTATGATACTGTTATCTATGATGGGGGAACACTTTATGATAATGTTGTCTCTGATGAAATAACACTTTATGATACTGTTATCTATGTTGAAATAACACTTTATGATACTGTTATCTATGATAGCAGAACACTTTATGATACTGTTATCTATGATGAAATAACACTTTATGATACTGTTATCTATGGTGACAAAACACTTTATGATACTGTTATATCTGATGACAGAACACTTTATGATACTTTTATCTATGATGACAGAACACTTTATGATACTGTTATCTATGATGAGAGAACACTTTATGATACTGTTATTTATGTTGACAGAACTTCTTCTTCTTAATCCTCTGAACTCCGATCAGAGCACATGGCACCCACAAGAGATTTTCACCCATTTCAGTCTAAAGCAAACATGGACAACTCTTGCCAAGACCTGCCAGCCTCTTTCACTTCATCATGTATGGTTTATTGCCACGTTCCCAATGGTCTGCCACTTCTTTGTTTGCCAGGTGATGAGCATGTTAATGCTAGGTGCGAATGTCTGATGATCCAGAATACTTTATGATATTGTTATCTGTGATGACAGAACACTTTATGATATTGTTATCTGTGATGACAGAATACTTTGTGATATTGTTATCTGTGATGATAGAATACTTTATGATATTGTTATCTATGATGACAGAACACTTTATATTATACTGTTATCTAAGTAAAAAGAAAAAAAAGTAAAGAGCCACATTATACCAAGTGACGTATAGTGAATATGGTGTTAGTGACTGTAATTTTTATAGACCTTTGGCACAAGATTTTTTGGAATAATATGATCGGTATTACGTCCATGCCGCTTTACATTCCCAGAAAAAATTTAGTACCTATTTAAGCCTTAAATAGGTACCAAATTTGTTCTGGGTGAATCTGGAAGCCGTTGATCAAGATCAAAGCTGTCCTTTGTAGTCCAGTTCACTAACTACTGAGCTATCGTGGCTCACTGTTATCTAAGCTCTGATCTAAATTCACATCTCATATCTCTTCCTTTATATGTGATATCTCAACACATTTGTTCTCAGAAATACTTGAGGCTCGGTGTATCCTATGAGGGCACTTTATTTTAGATCTCCAGAGGTTAAGCATAGGTAGAAAGAATAGTGTAGAAAGTGTGGATAAACAAGAAGATGGAACAAAATAAGTGATGACATCAAATGGATGGATACATCAGATGAGGAAAGCATCATTTGTTACTTGTTTGTATTTTGTTTCATTATTTAAACATAAATGTGTCTATTATGAAATGTCATATTTTGTTCTGAGACCGGCCATGCGCAAATCTTACGGTCTGCTGTTTGATGTGCAACGGGGAAAATTTGATGACTGACTGTGTGTCTATATATTCGGAATTGGAGTCATCAACGATGGCCTAACATCATCAAGTGCTACGACGATCATCATTTTTGGGAGGACGTGAACTTCCATGGTATATGGTGGATAGGCAGCAGGAACCATTGAAGGCTATGTCTGAAAAGTGTTCCTTCTTGCAGTTTCCTCATATTCCAAGTCCGGCTTGTTGCAGGAGCTACTGAGTTAAGTGCTCTGTGCACACCGTGAGCTGTGTGTCTGATCCGTTTTGATCCAGTTTCGATATCCCGCTTGTTTACGATGAATGATGATGTCATATGACAGGGAACAGTTGGCTGTGTTCACTTTCGGCGCGGTTTCGCCTTATGTCTTTTGGCGTGTGCTGAGACTGCTATGATGGGACTACAGTTACCTTTCTTTGTTTGGAAGATGAGTTAGTAATTCGGATGATTCCACTGGCTCGGGCGGTTGAGCAAATTTTGGATTTTAATTCGTTTGCAGTGATACTGAGGCCTTCCATAACCAATATTTTGTTCTATTATATTATTTCTAAAGAAATTTTACAAATTTATTTTGTTGTACTTAATGTAATGAAACTAGACATTATTGATGTAATTGCACTCCCAGTTCAAGGTTATAATCTTTATTATTGGTATGTATAGAGTAATGATTGTAATGATTTTAGTTATGTTTAAAGTAATGGTTGTGTTCTTTAGAGTCGTGCATAGAGTAATGATTTTACTATTTAGAGTTGTGTATTTAGTCATAATTGTACTACTTAGATTTGCATATTCAGCAATTACTGTACAGTTTAGAGTTATGTTAGAATAATGATTTTACTCTTTATAGTTATGTATAGAGTAATGATTTTACTATTTTTACCAATGTATAGAGTAATGATTTTACTAATTAGAGTTGTGCATAGAGTAATGGTTGTACTACTTAATTAATGAAAAGATATCTGCAACAATCACATGGCATGGAATCCCTACGGACACCGCTTTACAGTAGTAGTGGACCATACTAAAAAAAGTATAGTACCCTCGTCACGCCAAGTGGCGTATAGGGAATATGGTGTTAGTGACCATAAATTTTACAGATCTTCAGCACAGGATTTTTTGGGTAATGTGGTCGGTATTACGCCCGTGCCGCTTCACTTTCCCAGAAAAAAATCCAGTACCCATTACAGGCTGGGTGAACCCGGAAGCCGTCGGTTGGGATCGAACCCTACCCCTTGTCCTTTGTAGTCCAGTTCACTAACCAGTGAGCTATCACGGCTCAGTAGTGGACCATACTGGTAATTATTTATGTTCAGTTACATAAAAATCATTGGTAATGAAGATGACTATACATATATGTAATCATTGATTTATGTGCTTTACTTTTTTATATAGAGTGGGCATTGTTTCTCACAACAGTTGGGACTGAAAATAAATAGAGATAAGACCAAAATTATGAGAAATAATGCAGTTGGCAATAACCAAATAACAATAAGAGATATTCCTAAACTAGACATACAATCTAATGTATATCTCGATAGTTGTATAGACAAGAGAAGGAGGAACAGAGAATGATACCAAAATAAGGATATCAAAAGTAAGGGGAGCATTCATTGCATTAGGAAACATTTAGAATTCCAAAGAACTTAGGGCAGGGAACAGGCAACTAATTGCAGTGCTGTGGTAAAGCTGGTTGCAAGAAGCCAGTAGTGGGAGTGATGTACACTCCAAGGTATGGTGACAGCTTTACAAAAAGGAACACAAAATACTGACGTTTTGGCCTGCTGCCTTCTTCAGAAGATGGGGGACAACAAATGGTGAGGCACAAATATCTATTGCTACATGTTGGATGATAAAGTTAGGGAGACAGAGGGATAAGAGATGGGATGAAGATAGGGAGACAGAGGGATAAGAGATGGGATGAAGATAGGGAGACAAAGGGATAAGAGATGGGATGAGAAAGAGATGTATCACATGTTAGAGGATAGGTCAAGTGTAGAGATACTCAATTGTAAGTTTAGAGAAATCATGTAGAACGGAAAAAATAAAAAATATTGAATAAATATTATAAAATATATTAAATAATATTAAAAATGATTTAGCTGGAGTAGTGGCTGCTCCGTGTGGGAGAATATTCCCAAATGTTTGGTACAGTCAAACCATATGGAAAATCAGTCATGTGGTAAGATCAAGGAGGTGATAAGTCACAGTGCAGTCAGGCGAGACCCAGACCAGAGGTTGTAAAAGTGACCAGAAACCACCAAGTAAAGCCTGCAGGCCATGGGTGATAAATGGGTAAAAAGGGGAACAGGTGTGAGTAGAGATGTGCCAGTCAAAGGTCTGGGAACAATGGTGGGGGTAATACATAGCAGTAGCACTATACAATAGCCATAGGGAGACATGTCGGGGGTGGGGGGGACAACATCAGATCAGGGGAGGGAAAAAGGGAGAGGGTTCAAAGCTAAGTCACCTAATCAAGGGACTGGAACACTGAAGGAGGATAACCTAGGTAGAGATAAATTGGGAAGTTGAGGAAATAAGATCGAAGAGTAGCTGTAGACAAGTTGTTAATAAACACCAGAGAAATGGTGTACCAGAAGTTAATAGAGAAGTGGTGTATTAGGATTAGATAAAGAGAGGTGCTATACTAGGAATGGATGTACTAGAAGTAGATAAATGGAGAAGGGGTGTCCTAGACGTTAGATATAGGAGAAGTGGTGTATTGGAAGTTGGGAGAATAGAGAAATGGTGTACCAGAAGTTGAAATATAGAGAACTGGTGTACTGGAAGTTGGGAGAATAGAGAAATGGTGTATCAGATGTTGAAATATAGAGAACTGGTGTACTGGAAGTTGGGAGAATAGAGAAATGGTGTATCAGATGTTGAAATATAGAGAACTGGTGTACTGGAAGTTGGGAGAATAGAGAAATGGTGTATCAGATGTTGAAATATAGAGAACTGGTGTACTGGAAGTTGGGAGAATAGAGAAATGGTGTACCAAAAGTTGAAATATAGAGAACTGGTGTACTGGAAGTTGATTAATGGAGAGGTGGTGAGCTAGAAGTAGATTGATAGAGAAGAGGTATATAAGATGTAAGGTAATGGAGAAGTGGTGTACTGGAAGCTAATACATAGAGAGGTGATGTACAGGAAGCTAATACATAGAGAAGTGATGTACTGGAAGCTAATACATAGAGAGGTGATGTACTGGTAGCTAATACATAGAGAAGTGATGTACTGGAAGTTAGTGCATATAGAAATGGTATACCTGCAGTTGATATACAGAGAAGTGGTGTACATGGAGTTGATGAATAGACAGGTGGTGTCCTAGAAGAGGATTCATACTGAAGTGGTGTATTAGAGTCGATATTGGGATAAGTAGTGTACTAGATGGACAGACATAGAGAAGTGGTTACTATAAATGGATAGAAAGAGAAGGGGTGTACTAGGAGTAGATCAACAGAGAAGTGGTGTATTAGAAGTAGATAAGTAGTGTACTAGGAGTAGATCAACAGAGAAGTGGTGTACTGGGAGTAGATCAACAGAGAAGTGGTGTATTAGAAGTAGATAAGTAGTGTACTAGGAGTAGATATTGAGATATATGGTATACTAGGAAAGGATGTGCTAGAAGTGGATTAATAGAGAAGGAGTGTACTAGACTTAGAATATAGGAGAAGTGGTGTACTAGAAGTTAGTACATAGAGAAGTGGAGTACTGGAAGTAGGAAAATAAAGAAATGGTAGAGAAATGGTGAACCTGAAGTAGATATATAGAGAAGTGGTGTAACAACAGTTGATTAATAGAGAAGTTTCTCTGCAATATGTGCCATTTTGCCACGCAAGTTTTCTGTTTTTGAGATTATGGTTCTGTCCTATGTACCGTCTTCGGCTCGAAAGGACAATAGATAGATAGAATAGAGAAGGGGTTTGTAGGATGTAATGTAATAGAGATGTGGTGTACTAGAAGTTAGCACATAGAGAGGTGGTGTACTGGAAGTTAAAAAATAGAGAAACTGTATATCCGAAGTTGATATGTAGAGAAGTGGTGTACCAGGGGTTGATAAATAAGGAGGTGATGTACTAAGAAGTACATTAATAGAGAAGTGGTGTACTAAAAGTTGATTAATAGAGAAGTAGTGTCCTAGAAGTGGATTAATACAGAAGTGGTGTACTAGACTGAAGAGGATGGTGCTGGATAGGACACACATTGCAGAAGCCAACTGAGAGTATTACACAACATGCCCTTTTTTTGGGAATCCCCAAAGAAAAGACAAAGAGGAAGACCAAAATATTTTTGGAGAAGACAAATGGAAGCAGAGATGAAGATGACAGGGAAGACATGGAATGATCTTAAAAGAATGACAAGAAACAGAACAGCTTAGAAAGTGTTTGTTGAAGATCTATGCTCCACAGGGTGTTGAAAGGTAAAAGAAGATAGAAGATAAAAGACATTATTTTGTTTTCCATGTATATTCTGTCATCTGTTGGAATTATTTTTTCATTATTTTAGTCTTTTCATAATTGATCTCCGTCCCAGTTTTGCTGGCTATTGATGATAGTTCATTTGTGTTTTCCTGCATTGTTTTTATCTGACTGCTGATGAGGACTATGTTGGTATGTATAGAGTAATGATTTTACTGTTTATACCAATATATAAAGTAATGATTTTACTATTTATAGTTATGTATAGAGTAATGATTTTACTATTTATACCAATATATAAAGTAATGATTTTACTATTTATAGTTATGTATAGAGTAATGATTTTACTAATCAGAGTTGTGAATAGAATCATGGTTGTGCTATTTAATTAATGAAAAGATATCTGTAACAATCACATGGCATGAAAACCCTATGGATTCCGCTTTACAGTAGTCGTGGACCATACTGTTGACTATTTATGCTCATTTACTTAAAAATCATTAGTAATGAAGATGACTGTACATATTGGTAATCATTGATTTATGTGCTTTACTTTTTTATATAGAGTGGGTATTGTTTCTATTTCCATTTTATTTCTTCTTCAAATGCACTCATAACAATTTTATAGCAATAAACTGTTATGCAAATATGGGATAACAAATATTTATTTAATGCTGAGGAATGGCTGGACCACATATTAAAATACAAATTTCACTACTTATGTTAGTATTTCATTTAACAAAGAACATTCATTTACTGAGGTGGTTGTACATATAAATTTGTATGTAATAAAAAAATGTGTACATGTGCTCAAACATCTGGGATTTTTAAACATTCCACTTTGTTCCACAACATTATTCTTGAATTTATTTTACCTCACTGAATTCTCTAGTCTATCCTATACTAGTTGTGTGCACCCTCCTTTCTTTTTATTTTTTTTCTCTCTAGTTTAGTCGTTGGGACATTCACATTGCACATCAGACATAAGTACTCAGACCTCTGCCCCAGTATGTGACTGTGTGTGTAGACTGACTGATGATTCTATCTATCTATCTATTGACCTTTCAAGCCGTAGCCGGCCCATAGGGCATAGACCCAGATACTCTTTCTCTTATCTAAATTTTTGTTCTAGCAGTTCTCAATCCTTGTAAAGTCTTTTTTTTATAAAATCTCGCCATTTGTCTCTGTTCAGTGCAAGCAACTCTATCTCATTGAGGAAGCCAGTTTCTGCTGCTCTTGCCTCTCTGATCAATGTTCTCAGTGTCTCTCTGGGCTGACCTCTTTTCCTCTTACCTGTTGTTCCCCACATGAGGGCTTGCTTTGTTATTTGGTTATTATCTCTCCTCATCACATATCCAACATATGACCGATGGTCTTTTCTTAATTAGTGAAGATATTAGTTGTTCATTGGTGATTTCTCTAATTTCCTTGTTTGTTTTGAATTCATTCCACGCTATACCAAATATTTTCCTTAGACATTTATTTTTTAATGCATTCATCTTTGTTTCTACTGCTAATTTACACATTCTGTATCAGGTCTATGACTGATGATTGCATATGGAAAATATCTGCACGTGGTCTCACAGTGATGTAGGTCAAACCATGTGTGAGTTGTGATAAATTGTTGTGATAAAATAAAACTGACAACCATTATATCATCTATAACATGATGTGAGCTATTCACTTATTGATATCGATATCAATGTTTTCATCATCATTGAATACCATTTCCGTATCGAAGGTTGGCTACCATGTAGCGCCATTCTGATCTGTCTCTTGCTTTGATGGTGCAGACTGTCATAGGCTGACTTGTCCATCTTTTGATGTTACTCGTCCATGTTAGTCTTGGTCTGCCTCTCTCTCTTGCTTTGATGGTGCAGGTTGTCATAGGTTGACTTGTCCATCTTTTGATGTTACTCGTCCATGTTAAGTCTTGGTCTGCCTCTGTCTCTTGCTTTGATGGTGCAGGTTGTCATAGACTGACTTGTCCATCATTTGATCTTACTCGTCCATGTTAGTCTTGCTTTGATGGTGCAGGTTGTCATAGGCTGACTTGTCCATCATTTGATGTTATTCATCCATGTTAGTCTTGCTTTGATGGTGCAGGTTGTCATAGACCGACTTGTCCATCATTTGATGTTACTTGTCCATGTTAGTCAATCAAATATCAATGTCAATCTGTATAATTTGTAACTGTAAGGTATTCATTCTTTTAATAGCAATGCCAGTCTGAAATTGCAACTGTTAGTCATTCACTAATTGACATCAGTGCAGTCTGTAGAATTTGTAACTGTGAGTTATTCCCTCTTTGACAACAATTCTAGTCTGTAGAAAATGTAACTGTGAGCTATTCACTTTGTGACAGCAATGCCAATCTGTAGAATTTGGAACTGTGAGTTATTCTCTTTTTGACTGCCATGTCAATCTGTAGAAAATGTAACTGTGCATTATTCACTTTTTGACTGCCTTGTCAATCTGTAGAAAATGTAACTGTGCATTATTCACTTTTTGACTGCCTTGTCAATCTGTAGAAAATGTAACTGTGAGTTATTCACTTTTTGACTGCCTTGTCAATCTGTAGAAAATGTAACTGTGAGTTATTCAATCTTTGACAGTTATGCCAGCTTTTTTAAAGTTGTAAGTTTGTTTTTGTTGGTGTAATGTTCCATTTAGGGTGTTATTGATGCAGATGAATGTGGTGGAAGTAGATCTTTGTCTTTCTTTTTATGGACCACGACAAGTAGTAAATGTTCCAGTGTTTGAAATGACGAGAGAGTTTTCTGAAGTTATGAATTTGTTATATAATTTTCCTTCTTTTTTAGTTATTTCATTATTATTTTGCTATGTGGTGTTAAGTTTATTTGCTTATATTTCTGTGTATGTGTTGTTCACTGTTCCAGCTGAGGGCCTGTTAAGCCAAAATGTTGTTCAATTATGTTGTCCTTCACCTACATAATGCTGCAACCATGCCTTTTTTTCCCCTGTACCTTTCTGCTGAACTAAGATGGTTGGTTGGGATATACAAGGTATTTATTCATCTGAATATGTCCAGAGCTTAGTTGAAACCTGGTGCATTTGTCTCTCCTGTGTACCAGATTGATGTTATTAAATGTTACCAGGTTAATCTTGGAACTTTTGTGTCAGGCAGCCATTAAGTGGTAGTGGTATTCTGATGTGATATGGGTCACGAATTTGAAACTTTTGTAATCACAAGTGAAACGTAAGTTCTGAGATATAAAGTTAGTTTACTGTTACAATGTAACTGAAAGTGGTGATCTGGATCTTCCATTAGTCCTGTGTTCCTCTGATGTTTCAGAACTACTTAATATAGCAGTTACTCACAAATATCTGTCTAGGTTCAGTGTGTATGAGAGTGGGAAAAGCATTTTTCACATTTCAAGTAGAATTATCCTGCTAACACAGGTTTCCTTACGCTGTGATTCACTTAGGGGCAGTCAAGGTGGGAAAATCATTCCTGTCATGGAAGCTCGTATTAATGCGTTGAGTCATTCCAAAAAACCAGATTGGGAAATACTTACCTGTCAGATATCAATCCAAACTCAGTCACAAAAAGAAGATAATAATATGTCGGACACGTCTTTAGAAGAAATGACCAGAGAATAATTAAGCAGGCTCTCAAGTGAGAAACATAAGGTCAGAGAAAAAGAGGACGATCTTGAGAAACACTAATAAAAACCCTAACAAAAGAGGCAAGGTTGGCAGGCATAGACTCACTCTCTATAATGAAATAGCTCACCCAAAAAAGAGACAATTGGCGGGAGACCTAATTGTCATCTAATGGCACTGAAAGGAACAAGAGTCAAGAACCCAGGTCGAGATCAATAAAATCTCCATTAAAAATAAACATCAAGAATTGAAGCTAAATCTCAATTCTGTAGGTTGTCATTGTTGTTCTTAGAGCTTCTACATGGCCATGGATTTGAACACAGAAAGTGAACTTAATACCTCTAACACTATTATAACATTTGTTAACACTAATATAATATTTGTTAGCCCCAGTAAAACTGATTTGATAAAAGAGTAAGAGAAAATGAAATTGCAACCAAAGTTAAAATAGTTATAAAGTCCAACACAAGGGAAAAATAAAATTAGACAACACAGAGAAATTATGACTGTAAATGATTTGTTGTCAAATATAAGAATGTAAAGAACACAAAGTAAAGAGTACTTAATAGCCCGTTTTTTAAATATTTATTGTCAACAAATAAAACAAAGTTAAAAACAAAGAGTAAAGTGTACCTGCCATATAGGTATTATGGTGTTAGTGTCCATATTTCCCCATTACCTCAACACATTTACAAGTATAGGCACTAGGATGACATGCTGCTCTGCCCCACAGAAACAAAATAAAGTAAACATGAAGTTGTATCTAGCAGCTAAATACAGACTAGACCAATAATGACTTTTCAACAAAAGTCTTCACTAGGTACAAAACAAACAATAAACAAAACAATCTCTGGCCACCATGCTTAGAGACAAGGTAAACATGAAGTTGTATCTAGCAGCTAAATACAGACGAGACAAATAATTAATTTTTCAACAAAAGTCTTCACTAGGTACAAAACAAACAATAAACAAAACAATCTCTGGCCACCATGCTTAGAGACAAGGTAAAGAGTAATCATCATCAAGATGCCATGCAACTCCAGGAGAAAAGGGCCACAACCACACTCTGCCAACAGACTCATTTCTGTGCTATCTTCTTAAAATGAGTCCACTTTAGTCCTGCAGACTTTGCTTCTCTCTCAAAAGTTCTTCTCCAAGTCTGCTTAGGCGTTTCAACTTTCCTAGTTCCTTGTGAATTCCAGTTCATTGACTGTCTTGCAATGTTGCTTGGTGGTCTTTGCAGTGTGTAGCCAATCCATTCCTTTATCTTTTCTTGATCTCCTTTTCTATTGATATCTGGGCAGATCTTTCCCAAAGGTTGTGTTTTTGCTTGGCTAATATGAAGAAGCTGTCAGGGGCATCTGTTTATGAACTGTACTTGAAGCTGTCAGGGGCATCTGTTTATGAACTGTACTTGAAGCTGTCAGAGGCATCTGTTTATGAACTGTACTTGAAGCTGTCAGGGGCATCTGTTTATGAACTGTACTTAACCTCAAATTATTTGGTCAGCAGATAAGTGAACTGATGACTTTGTACTTGAGCTTCGTGATCTGAGAGTAACAACAATTTGATGATATTTAGCAAACAAATAAATGAAATAAGCAGAGACAGATAGCCTAATGGTGTTAATTGTTCATGAGACCAACATTGTACTAATATATTAATTTGTTGGAAGACCTAAATGTATATACTGTGTGGAATTATTGTTGGTAAATGTACATGAAAGAAGTTACACTCAAAAGCAACAGTTTTTTGACAATTTTGATATACATTGAAGTGTTGAGTGACCATTGTTTTGGGTATCATCAGAATGACCATACATTTTTATGAATGTCAGAGTGGCTGTATATTGTTTTGGGTGTCATTCATTTTCCTCTCAAGCGGATCTTAGCATATATGGCGGAAGTCGTAGTTCTCCACAATTGACAGTTCGCTGCTAGTTCCTGTAGTTCTTAGTTCTTTCTTAGTCCCATGGTTGAACCTTCCCTAGTAATTCTTCTGCATAGTTCTTCTTTTGGTCTTCTTTCTTTTCTTTCACCAGATGGTTGCCTCATGAATGCCTGATGGAGAAGTCTTTCTTCATCCACTCTGATCACATGACCGATATATTTCCAGCATCTTCTTATAAAGCTGGGCATGTATTCGTGTTTAGATTTATCTCTTCATTGTCGTAGTAGTCGAATATTGTTTTGAGTGCTATTGTAACATATAACGTAACCCAGATCTATTTCTAATGCAGAGTTGTAGAACTTGAGGGGAAGAGGTTAAAAATTTTTGACTTTACATTCTTAATGTAATTTTTAACTTACAGCAAACGATACTTTAAAAATTGCTTTGATGTTATAAAACTTACTTTACCATTGCTCTTCTACAACCAGATGTAATAGCTTGCATGGAAAGGTGTTATGTCTCTTGTCAGTTGTCTTGATAAAGAATGACTTCAACCTGGTTCTTGATTCTTAGGAAACTGCTTAATATTATCATCCCATTTTATTTATGGACCTCTACTGTTTTTGATTTTATTATTACCTGCTTCTGACTGTGTTTACAATTTTAAAATCATGAGAACCACACCCATTCTCCTTTTTTCTCAGCTTTTTCCATTCTTCCTTTTTCTCAGCTTTTCCCATTCTCCCTTCTCATCTCTGCCCAATTGTAGGTTTACTCTGTGAATTTAATGATACAAATTGTGACACATTCTAGATAGACCACAATTTCCTTATAATGTTTACAAACTGTCTGTATTTATGAACATGTTTTCCTTCTAATATGTACAATTTGTATTAATTATCACATCTTCCTTCTAATGTGTACAAGTCATCTGTACGTATTGACACATTCCCCATCTTATATTTATAAATTGTGCCTGCATATTATGGACATATGTTCCTTCTAATGTGTACAAATTGTCTGAATCAAGTTTACAACATTTCTAATCAAAATGCCTTATATTATAAGTATTGTATGAAATCTTACATATTGAGCCATAAAGCTTTTTAAATTATCAAATGCTAGTTTGTGTTTTCATTGTGGCTGTTACCTTGATAGAGACAGCTAGAGGTATTTACACTAAAGACATAGCCATTCCTATGAAACAACTCCACATAGTACAGTACACATTTAAGTGAATGAAACAACTCCCCATAGTACAGTACACATTTAAGTGAATGAAACAACTCCCTATAGTACAGTGCACATTTAAGTGAATGAAATAACTCCCCATAGTACAGTACACATTTAAGTGAATGAAATAAGAGTACAGTACACATTTAAGTAAATGAAACAACTCCCCATAGTACAGTGCACATTTAAGTGAATGAAACAACTCCCCAGTGTACAGTGCACATTTAAGTGAATGAAACAACTCCCCATTGTACAGTGCACATTTAAGTGAATGAAACAACTCCCCATAGTACAGTACACATTTAAGTGAATGAAACAACTCCCCATAGTACAGTACACATTTAAGTGAATGAAATAACTCCCCATAGTACAGTACACATTTAAGTGAATGAAACAACTCCCCATAGTACAGTGCACATTTAAGTAAATGAAATAACTCCCCATAGTACAGTACACATTTATGTAAATGAAACAACTCCCCCCCCCCCCATAGTACAGTACACATTTAAGTGAATGAAATAACTCCCCATAGTACAGTACACATTTATGTAAATGAAACAACTCCCCCCCCCCCATAGTACAGTACACATTTAAGTGAATGAAACAACTCCCCATTGTACAGTGCACATTTAAGTGAATGAAACAACTCCCCATTGTACAGTGCACATATAAGTGAATGAAACAACTCCCCATTGTACAGTGCACATTTAAGTGAATGAAACAACTCCCCATTGTACAGTGCACATTTAAGTGAATGAAACAACTCCCCCCATAGTACAGTACACATGTGAATGAAACAACTCCCCCCCCCCCATAGTACAGTACACATGTGAATGAAACAACTCCCCATTGTACAGTGCACATTTAAGTGAATGAAACAACCCCCCCCCCCATAGTACAGTACACATGTGAATGAAACAACTCCCCATAGTACAGTACATATGTGAATGAAACAACTCTCCCCCCCCCCAATAGTACAGTACACATGTGAATGAAACAACTCCCCATAGTACAGTACATATGTGAATGAAACAACTCCCCCCCCCACATAGTACAGTAAACATGTGAATGAAACAACTCCCCATAGTACAGTACATATGTGAATGAAACAACTCCCCCATAGTACAGTACACATGTGAATGAAACTTCCCCCCCCCCCATAGTACAGTACACATGTGAATGAAACAACTCCCCGTAAACATTCAAGTGAATGGAACCAAATTTGAACAAGGCCATGGACTCAGATACCTTTCTGGGAAGACTCTGTGTGTCTAGAGGTAAAACGTCTGCCTACGGACAGGAATGTAAAAGGTTCGATCTCCATCATCATTCTGTGGTAGGAATTTATCAAAAATGGAATCTGTTGTTTCCTCTTTGCTTGACCCTGCCCTGACTTCTCAATAGCGAGGTCCAGTGTGTGACCCTCTCTCTTGGAAAACGAAAAAAAAAATAAATAAATAACTGGAGCTCCCATGTAAACTCGCACACGTTAAAAAACGTTTGTCACTTTAAAGTTGTAAAGAGTAGGCCTAAAGTGGCCTAATGTTCAGGAAACAATTGCTAAGCAGATCTACTCATGGCGATAACAAATGTATCGGCCTAAAGACGCAGATATAGTGGCGTTGTCGTAGACTAGTGACACAACACAGCCACGCCCACTTAACTGGTAAACACTCGTCATCATCATCGAGTGCCGTTTCCGCAACGAAGGTTGGCTACCATGCTTCGCAATTCCACTCTGTTTCTTGCTTTGATAGTGCAGGTTGTCATAGATTGACGTGTCCATCTTTTGATGTTACTCGTCCATGTTAGTCTTGGTCTGCCTCTGCCTCTTTTACCTTGTATTTTCCCTTCCAATATTACTTTTAGTAGGCTGTTGTGTCTTTAAACGTGTCCCAAAAATTTCATTTGCCTTGCTAAACACTAACACTTTGGTAAACACTAAGAAGATATATTTTTGTTTCCTTTCCATTGTGTAACGCCGACAGTTTGGGGACACTATTAACGTCTACGGCCAGCTTCCTCTATTCTTGTTTACGTCTGTTTGTTGTGAGTTAACAAGGTCAACGTCTGGTCATCAACAGACTCAACAACCTATTGTCACAGTGACCTTGTCACAGACTACATACAACAGAGAAGCCCATATTTACATAAATATGTGCTCGGACATTTGTGTGTGTGTGTGAGCACTTGAGAACACTAGAGAAATACTTGAAAGAGCAGAATAAAGAAATACTTGAACGAGCAGAATAAAGAAATACTTGAACGAGCAGAACAATAAAGAAATACTTGAACGGTCAGAACAGTGGAGAAATACTTGAACGGGCAGGACAGTGGAGAAATACTTGAACGGGCAGAACAGTGGAGAAATACTTGAACGGGCAGAACAGTGGAGAAATACTTGAACGGGCAGAACAGTAGAGAAATACTTGAACGAGCAGAACAGTAGAGAAATACATGAACGAGCAGAACAGTGGAGAAATACATGAACGAGCAGAACAGTGGAGAAATACATGAACGAGCAGAACAGTAGAGAAATACATGAACGAGCAGAACAGTAGAGAAATACATGAACGAGCAGAACAGTAGAGAAACACATGAACGAGCAGAACAGTAGAGAAATACATGAACGAGCAGAACAGTAGAGAAATACATGAACGAGCAGAACAGTAGAGAAATACATGAACGAGCAGAACAGTAGAGAAACACATGAACGAGCAGAACAGTAGAGAAACACATGAACGAGCAGAACAGTAGAGAAATACATGAACGAGCAGAACAGTAGAGAAATACATGAACGGGCAGAACAGTAGAGAAACACATGAACGAGCAGAACAGTAGAGAAATACTTGAACGGGCAGAACAGTAGAGAAATACATGAACGAGCAGAACAGTAGAGAAATACATGAACGAGCAGAACAGTAGAGAAACACATGAACGAGCAGAACAGTAGAGAAATACATGAACGAGCAGAACAGTAGAGAAATACATGAACGAGCAGAACAGTAGAGAAATACATGAACGAGCAGAACAGTAGAGAAACACATGAACGAGCAGAACAGTAGAGAAACACATGAACGAGCAGAACAGTAGAGAAATACATGAACGAGCAGAACAGTAGAGAAATACATGAACGAGCAGAACAGTAGAGAAACACATGAACGAGCAGAACAGTAGAGAAATACTTGAACGGGCAGAACAGTAGAGAAATACATGAACGAGCAGAACAGTAGAGAAATACATGAACGAGCAGAACAGTAGAGAAATACATGAACGAGCAGAACAGTAGAGAAATACATGAACGAGCAGAACAGTAGAGAAATACATGAACGAGCAGAACAGTAGAGAAATACATGAACGAGCAGAACAGTAGAGAAATACATGAACGAGCAGAACAGTAGAGAAATACATGAACGAGCAGAATAGTAGAGAGATACTTGAACGAGCAGAACAGTAGAGAAACACATGAACGAGCAGAACAGTAGAGAAATACATGAACGAGCAGAACAGTAGAGAAACACATGAACGAGCAGAACAGTAGAGAAACACATGAACGAGCAGAACAGTAGAGAAACACATGAACGAGCAGAACAGTAGAGAAATACTTGAACGGGCAGAAAATCACGCTGCCAATACACTCTCCTTACATGCATCCTCTATATCTTTCTCTTCACTCATCCGTCTTCTTTCTTTCTTTCTATTTCACTATTACATTTATGTCTCTCCATAACTTTCGATCTCTACGACTATTTATAATTTCTGATGTTAACCTTCTCCCAAGCCATTCTCTTAAGATGGCTGGTATCTTTTCTATTTGCTTCCCACTATCTCTTCGTCTCTCAATTTTCCCAGTTGTCACAATATATTCCAGTAGTTCCCCTCTCATTACATGGCCCAAAAATGATGATTGTTTCTTCCGAATATTGGATATTAGCTTTCTTTTTGCATTGACCTCTTTCAGAACATCTTCATTACTCTTCTTAGCTGTCAATGATATTCTCAACATTCTTCTTTAAAACCACATTTCTACAGCCTCCGGTGATTTTCTTGTCTGTTGTCCTATTGTCCATGATTCACTTCCGTATGTTAAGACTGGCTCTACATAAAATTTAAGAACTCTTTTTCTTCTTTCTATTGTCAAAATGTATTGCACAGTATCTTCCTCAATTTTTCGGAAAGCTGACTTTGCCTGAGCTATTCTGCATCTCACCTCCGTTGTACATCTACCATCTGAGGTTAACATCGTTTCTGTTGTTGATGGAGATATTAATGTTCCTCTGGTTATGTAATTTCATAAATAATATCAGTAAAAAAAAAAAAAGCAACAAGAAACGTCTCGGTCTTATTTATAAGAAAACATAAGTAATGGTTATATCGAAGAAACAATCATCACCACCATGCAGCATAAAAATAATAAACAGGACAAATCTGAAACAAGTGTAAAGCGTGAAAGATATGGACCCAATAATAACATCAGATGGATAGATGCACCACAGAAATAAAAAGCAGAATAGCTGAGGCCAAAATAGCATTTAAGAAAATGAAAAACGTCTTGTGCAACAAGTCAATAGATGTGAGGAAGAGAGTTTACCATATAGAGCCAATTCTGACCTATGGAAGCGAATCATGGACAAACAAATGAAAAGACGGTTAGAGGTCACAGAGATAGGATTTCTGATAAGAATGTTGAGTGTTCCATAGACAGCTATAAAGACTATAGAAGACATTCTCAAAGTGGCCAACACAAAAAGGGAGCTCCTAAAAAAACATCAGAAAGAAACAATCAACATGTTTCGAGCACATCGCGAGAAGAGGGAATTGGAATACATAGTCTATAACTGGCAAAATACAGGGAAAGAGAGATCGAGGACAACAAAGAGAGAATAGATACTGAATAGTTTACTTTAATATCATGGAAAACAGGCAACAACAGAACTGATACAATGCACTGTGGATAGAGAATTGTGGAGACATGATAGCCAACGCCAACCGGTATGGTACATGATGATGCTAAAACAAGTTTATTCATGGCACATTTCCACTTTTGCATTGAGATCTCCTAGAACTATGGTGTTTTCATGTGGATTACATTGATGAAGTGTCGTATTAAGCTCGTGATAAAATGTTTTATTATATATCAGCGGCGTATTCTCTATGTTACCGTAGCTACCGCCGGTAGCCTGAACATATTAACGAGATATAAAAGGAAATGATCATTTATTTTTTAAAATAATTATACTACAAATGTTCGTAATCTCTCCATGTTTAAAACTATCAATCGTCATCTCCCCATCTGTCATGTGCCATCCTTATGTACCGTCACCATCATCATATTAATATGTTTACACGAGGTACGTCTTGTTGAGTTACCTCTTCATGTGTTGAATTTGATATGTAAATGCTGACGGCGACCAAAAATACGAATGCTACGAAACTGACGCGAACATGCGACGTGGGCCAGCTGGCCTGAGCTATTCTACTTTTTATTTCTGTGGTGTATCTTCCATCTGATATTATTATTGTGCTCAAGTATTTGACGCGTTGCACTTGTTTCAGATTTGTCCTGTTTATTTGTATGCTGCAAGATGGTGATGATTGATTCTTCGAAATGACCATTACTTCTGTTCTCTGACTATTCAGACTGAGACCTTTCTTGTTGCTTTCTTCTACTGTTATGTCTATCATTTCTTGTAGTTCATTCTCTGTCTCTGCTATTAAGACTGTATCATCCGCATATCGCAAATTATCAGTAATAAGTAATATTTAATTAATTATTATTAATTATTTAATTTTAATTCTATCTATTGACCCTTCGAGCCGTAGTCGGCCCATAGGGCGTAGACCAAGATACTCCTTCTCTTATCTGAATTTTTGTATTCTTTTAAAGATATTTTATCAAATCTTGTCATCTGTCTCTGTTCTGTGCAAGCAGTTCTATCTCACTGAGGGAGCCGATTCCTGCTGCTTTTGCCTCTCTCAGCAATGTTCTTCTCAGTGTTTCTCTGGGTCTTCCTCTTTTTCTCTTACCTGTTGTTTCCCCCATGAGGGATTGCTTTGCTATTCGGTTATTATCTCTTCTCATCACATGTCCAACATATGACCATCGTCTTTTCTTTATTACTGAAGACATTAGTGGTTGATTGGCGATTTCTCTAATTTCCTCGTTTGTTTTGAATTCGTTCCATACTATACCAAGTATTTTCCTGAGACATTTATTTTCGAATGCGTTCAACTTTGTTTCTATATCTCTTGTTGTTTTCCAGCTTTCAAACGCATACGTAATGGTTGATAGTACATTTGATTTGAAAAGCCTAAGTTTTGTGTTTGTGCTGATTAGTTTTGATTTCCACAACTTTTCAACGTTTTCTATTGTACGTGCAAGGAAACGTTCTACGAGTCAGATTGCACTCTAAAATCTCCGGACAACTGTTTCAACGAAACCTGTGAACAGTTAATCGGGGCCTGCGTCTCGTATGTCGATGATTCCCACGTTAAGAAGAGTCTGCCGACTACAACACACCCAAGCATATGGATACCTTAATGTGTTTCTGTGCTAGACATGGTTCATTTCTTGGTGTTTTTCCGTGAAGCCATGGCTCATATCTTGATGTGTTTTTGTGCTAGCCATGGCTCATATCTTAGCTTGTGTGTGTGTGCGCTGGCCATGGCTCATATCTTGGTGTGTGTCATATTAGTCATATCTCATATCTTGGTGCGTCCGTGTTAATCATGTCTCATATCTTTATGTGATTCTGTGTTTAGTCATATCTCATATCTTAGTGTGTATCTGTGTTAGTCACGTGTCATATCTATGTGTGTGCATGTCTGGGTTAGTGATATCTCATATCTTTGTGTGCATGTTTATGTTAGTCATATCTCATATCTTTGTGTGTGCATGTCTGTGTATGTCACATCTCATATCCTTGTGTGTGCATGGCTATGTTAGTCACATTTCATATCTTTGTGTGCATGTCTATGTTAGGCATGTGTCATATCTTTGTGTATGCATGTCTCTGTCAGTCATATCTCATATCTTTATGCGCATGTTTATGTTAGGCATGTGTCATATATCTTGGTGTGTGTCAGTGTTAGTCATGCCTCGTATCGCTGTGTGCATGTCTGAGTCACATCTCATATCTTTGTGTGTGCATGTCTGTGTTAGTCACCTCTAGTGACTCGGGCAGATGGTGCTCGTAAACCTGGGAGGGCCGACCATCTAATGGCAGAATCCCCATACAAAAAAATCATCTGTTGCCTTGCAGGAAGATTGGGGACAATCAAAGGCTAAGGAAAGCAAACCTGAATAAAATGCTGGCTGGAATCTGATGCACTGGGCCACTGCCGCAGAACACAGTGCAACGTTTTAACGGGTGTTCAATCGGAGTGGATCTGGCAGACTCTAACTGTGATGTTCTGTCTGTGGGGGCGATCAACATACTTAACCTGACAGCTGACTTCATGTGAGAGTCTGGAATCCTAATCTGATTGAGCCCTGATCGCAGAGAGAGAGAGAGAGAGAGAGAGAGAGAGAGAGAGAGAGAGAGAGAGAGAGAGAGAGGGAAGACATAGTCTGAGGTTAAACGGATCGTTCCACGCCAAAAAGTAGACTAAACCCTCAAGACAGCAACCATGTGAGAATCAGGATGGACCATATTGTACGAATTGCAAGGCAATATACGAATATGGAGTCGAATTTTACTTACGAGCTCAGAGATGTATGAGATGAAAGGCATACAAATACCTAGTTCCACAGGTGAATTCTCCAGGTGTTTCCGTAAATCATGGTAACAGTACATAATTTCCTAACGTTGAGTAAAGAAGAAGAGAGTGCGTTAATGTTCTACTAGGAACAAACTTACAAACTTTTGTGCCCATTGAGAAATGAACAAGCAGAACAAATTTAAAAAAAGATAAAACTTTAGCCCGGCTCGCTCTTTTCTATAGAAGTTAAAGAAAACATTAGCACTAATTACATACTATTTTTTTTATAATAGTTACAAGCTTTATTTTTTAATTTTAAATTGTTAATTCACCATACATAAAGTATAACACATTTATGGGAAGCATCATTTATTCAAACTAAGTCAAAATGTGTTGTATTTCTCATTTGTTAGAGGGTGCTGCTGCTAAATCTCTGTAATATTGTCTATCCTCATGACCCTTCCTTTGGGCTTCCTCTAGTACTCTTTTATATTGAAGATTAAAACAATCGTTGGTTAACAGAACTGGAAGTGGCAGACGATCACATCATCTCGAGATTGTGTCCTTTATGATCCAGTGGGAGATATTGACAACTATTCATTGTATTATAAATATAGTCGTAACCATCAGACAATTTGAGTGGAATAATGCAGCAAGTAAATTCACTTGATCCAAAGAGACCAAATAAAGTTATAAGGTACCGTACGTCAGTTAAAATAGATATAGTAGTTAGATATATTAATAAATTAAAATTAAATTAAAATTTAAATAGTAATAGCATCTGCATCATGATCATCATCACATGTCTCAAATGAATGCAATGTCTCAGTTGAGTTGTCAACTCAAGTTCGTCTTCGTCGAGTATTCCCGAATGAGAGGTCGCATCTCACGACTGTGTCTGTAGTCACTGTACACTAGTGTACACTGTACTCATGTAGTCAAATGTAGTGGCAGAGTAGTCTGTAAGTGTACCGGAGTAGTGTAGTCATGGCATTGTCACTCATTGTGAGTTTAACTGAAACTCACTACTAATTAATTATAATAAAATAATAAATAATATAAAATATTACTAAATAAAATAAAATACTTGCCACTTCTAAGTTCTTTACAGTTTCACTAATAAATTCACAATAATTCATTTGAGTGAGTAATTGAGACTCAAAAGATTACTGAACTGAACTACTAAGTTAACTATAACAATTAATTAGTAACTAACTCTTTCCGTGCCTTGGCGGACTTAGGTTTTCTTACTTTAGGTTTTGACCTGAACAATTTTAAATATAGAAAAAGTTCCATCACCTTTCTCGTTCATTTACATTTTCATTTCATGCAATTATAATTAAATGATAGGTGATAATCATATAGGGATAGGTACATTATCGGAAAGGAAAATAATGAAAATTATGAAAATTAATGGTTGAAGAAAATTAAAATAGCAATCTATTGATGGTATCTGAAGGAAAACATATAATTGATTATAAATGGTATAAAAATATTCAAAGGCTGACAATTTTCAATTAAAAGTAGCTGGAACAATAAGCACAACACAAAAATATGTGTAGTTACCCCACACAAATAAATAACTACATAGCAGTGGTAAGCCAGACTATCTAAACAAAATGTGTGTCACTTCCCTGTGGTACTGGTCTAAAGTTTGGAGAGCTATCAACTAGGCTAAAATCATAAAGGTTAACAGAGTGGATGCTGGTATCAAATATGAAAAGGGTTCTAAGGAATATGTGGAAGTGGGTACTAGTTCCCATACTATACTAATACTGGAAACACATATATAAGTGTGAATATAATAAGCATTGCGCTAAAAAATACAAATATATGACAAGACTACACATCACACCATTCATACACACATAACCATATACATACATGCACCTGAAACAAGAAAGATGGCAAAAGAAGGTGCAACAGGCACTCAACCAGATGCACCAGTTACATACCATCAGAAGAAACAGATAATTAAATTAATCAGAGGACCACAAGCCCCAAATCGGGATGCCTTTCATAATATGAATAGATGGGAACAAGTTATCATTATACGCCTCAGAACAGGACACAATCAACTCCACAGTCACATATATACAAAATTCAAGATCGGCTCCTCAACTTCATGTCTATGTGGACAGGTGCCAGACTGCTGAACACATACTTCAATACTGTACTGAATGTAGTAGACTGAGGAGTATCCATTGGTCTATAGATACAACACTACAGACATAACTACAGGGTGTTTTTAAAGTTGCAGTGCAGTGAATTTCTACTCTCGGAAGAAAAAACGTCACCAGAAATGCGGTTAACTAATGCGTCACACAAATTGTAAAATAAATGGTATTATTCAAATATACTTGACTGCTATCGGCGAGCTTATAATGGGTAATGTTGGTATTAACACAATAAAGTTGTGCCTAAAGCATATGTTGAAAATGTCCACCATGGGCCTCAAGACATGTCGCGATTCGTCTTTCCATATTTGCGAAAACCTTCAGAATAATGTCTGGTGATATTTGTTTAATCTTGTCTACTATTTCAGTCTTTAGGTCATTAATTGTCTGCGGATTATTTTCATAAACTTTCCCCTTCAATGCCCCCCACAGATAATAATCTGGGGGTGTTAGATCTGGTGAACGAGCAGGCCAGATTCAACGTGAAATAATGCGATTTGCAAATATGCTTTCTAAATAATTGAGTGTTGTTGTGGCTGTGTGTGCTGTTGCCCCATCCTGCTGAAACCAGGATTCCATAATTTCCCGTTCTGTAAGGTGTGCTATGAACGGTTCCAGAATTAAAGTACGGTAACGTTCTGCATTTATTGTTTCATTAAAAAATATAGGTCCTATTATCCGCATACGACTTATAGCGCACCACACTCCGACTTTTTGATCGTAAAGCGGCACTTGATGAAATTCATGGGGGTTTTCACTGCTCTACAGCCGATTGTTCTGACTGTTCACATAACCGGATAAATGAAACCAGGCCTCATCAGTGAAAAAAGTTACGTCAAGGATGGCAGCGCCATGTTCATAAATAAAATTCTGAAACCACATGCAGTAGTTTAAACAGGATTCATAATCTCTTTCTTGGAGTTGAGACACTTCAGTTAATTTGTATGGACGATAGTGTAGTTCACTTCTTAAAACCTTGTGAACAGAACTCTTAGATATTTGCACCTGTTGAGACAAGTGGTTTAAAGATGCATTTGGACTCATTGTAATTCTGTCTTGGAGTTCCATAATTTGGTCTTGTGAAATTGAAGGTCTTCCAGATCGGTATGCATCTACCACACAACCGGTTTCACGAAACTTTTTGATCAATTTTGTAACAGAATTTTGGTGAGGGACTTGTGAGTCTGGAAATTTTCTCACGAATTGTCTAATGACCTCATCCGTATATTTACCGCCATTACGAAAGACATGCTCAACCAGAAATACCCTGTTTTCAATCGTCAACACCATTTCCTTCAAGCAATTAGACAGTGAAAGTAGCGTAGTGCCCGTCCTTTACGTAAATAAAACCTTAAAGGAAGCAGCGGTTTGTTCATAAATGTGGTTTACAAAATTGTGGTACGTAGATGATGATTACGTCATTTACTGAATATTAGAAATATTCACTGCACTGCGACTTTAAAAACACCCTGTATATGGGCCACTGCAAGAATTACAAAAAACAATAAAATTTATACAGGAAACGACATTGCAGATATAGACAATACTTCAGGTGAACGAAAGATAGAGATAAATACTTGCACCCATGTGTTTACATATATATGTGTAAAAACCCACATCTGCACCAATATGTGTGCACACCTAAAAAAATGTGCACCCTCTTATGCATACATAAGTATACATGCATAAACTCATAAATTTTGTATACACTTCAATGCAACACATCCACAAAGCTCATACATGTCTATATATACGCATCATTAGTATCCTTTTGCATGGTAACGAATCATGGACAACTTATGCAAAGCAAGAGAGAAGGCTAGGTGTATTCCATATGCGAAGTCAGCGCCATATTCTTGGTATCAATTGGAAGGACAAAGTGACAAATGTAAAAGTCATTACTCACACAGGCCTCCTGAACATCTACACACATCTCAAACAATGAAGGTTACGCTGGCGAACTAGCAGATGGCAAAAGAACTAAGGGGCGCCCAAAACTCAGATTTGTAGACGTTTGTAAACATGACATGAAGACTGAACAATAAACCCTGCAGACTGGGAAAACATAGCTGCAGACCGCAATATTCAGAAACACACTCTAAAGCTTTAACTCAAGCAAGAAGCAGACAGATTCATAGAAAGCAAAAATTCAGTTAAAGAAAAGAAATCAAAACATTTTCTATGGGGCGCTGCAAAATCCATAGCCAACTATGACTGATGGAGGCTTATATATATATATATATATCTCAGATGCATTGCAATGTCTGTCAACAGGGTCATGGTAAGTCCATTTGTATGTTCAGTTACTGCATAGGGTTATTCTCTGTGTTTCTGGAGTCACAAAGGGTTGTTTGTTGTCTGCGGACAACAGGAAATTTCCCTGGTCACAGCCAAAAAAAGGGGGGAAAACAACAAATTTCATGAAAATTGGAGATTTTTTGGTTTCACATTAAACGATGTATCTCATGATCTAAAAAGTTGTTAAAAAAGAAAAAGAAAAGAACAATGGAAACAAACACCCAGGGGTCACCAGAAGTGGTAATTAAGAAGGTCCTTTGATGGGGATAATGTTTAAACATTGACAAAATGTCAAATTTTTAAGGAATTTGTGTTTTGGTGGAGTAATTTTTACTATGGTATCGTAATCTAGGGTTAACATCATACGACTTACATATCAGATGTGTCACCTAGAAAATGTAAGAGGGACAAAAGCGACAAAAAAATAATTTTTGTTTAAAAAGAAAGTCAAGATTTTGATTTTGATAAACAATTCTGTAGTATTAGAATGTATTATGTTAATGAAGAGATTTGATCACCCATGCCAGCAGGCAATATAATGGAGCATAATGATGATGATAGCATCAATTACTTAATCATTTGCTAAGTGTGAGAACAGCTCATTTTATTTTCTAGTATTAGTCTCTCTCTTTGTATCACATCTGGCTGGATATAACAAGTGTCATGTCATTTACTTTCTACATTGCAATATTATTACTGAACTTAATTACAATGGACACTGTTATAATTTTGTTAATCTTATAGACAACTGATTTAATGTTAATTCAAGAACTTTGTTAGAAATGGCAGGAAGACTTTGTTAGAAATGGCAGTTGCTTCCGTTGTAGCACCTCTAGAATCAGCTTCCTGTTATGGTCTGGTTTCACTAATCCTCAGGTCATCATTGATATACTTAAGGGTAGCTTCTCCTTATAGCCAACTCTTCCAAGTCAGTTATTTTCATGCCTTACACCTTCAGCCCATGTTTACAGATCTTTTATTGCATTTATTAAAACATTTCTAACAGGAGTCTTTAAAGAAAATAACAGTAATAAAATATTTTTAAAATAATACTTTTTGTGTGTGTGCGGCTACAGGTACAAACCACCGCCCTCAGGTGGGCCATCAGATGACCCTACACCTGACTATATGAACCTACTTGGCATGATTTTTAGCATGTGTGGGCTTATGATGAAGGTCAGTAGTTTAGTTTCAGTATATGATGTTTTAAGTAACTTATGTGCATATGTGTGTGTCTCATCTAATAATTCTGTATGGGAATAAGATCTTGTATCATTATGATTAATCTTTGTACTATAATTGGTTGGTGGTTGGTTGCGTTCGCCCGATGACTAAAGTATTCTAGAGTATCGTAGTAGACTAGAATATTCCTCTTCATCATCCGCCTTTACAAGGATGTAGTGGACGTGTCTGCGTTGTGTTGTGGTTTGCAGTATAACTGTTATATTTGTGTCTTTCGGCCCAACACATACGCATTCAGCACAACATTTTTGAGTACCGGGTTGTCTTCCCTCTTCGATCACTGCACTCTTGGCCAGACTAGACAGGTTAGTCTGTTACTGGAGGCACTGCGGAGAGGTGGAGCAGGGTCTGGATGGTTTTGGTTCACCTATCCTGGCGCAAGCCATCAGCTGTGGGTCGTTGACAATTTCCAGCTCTGGTGCTGGGAGGCGTGCCTTCGACATTAGCTCTCTTGCCAAGATTGAGAAACTCAAGCAGGGACATGTGGCAAGACTCACTTCAGATCCTGTGCAAAGCCTGGTTATTCTTTTTTCCTTCCTCAATTGCCTATCAGTGTCATGGGGAGATATTGTTTATGATCTTTTACTCATCTGATAACTTCTTTTGCTGTTTATGTTTCCTAGTTTTCTAATACCAGTATAGCCATATTTTTTTTTAAAAATCTTCACTTGTCCCTTCTTGTCTTTTCACAAAAATTGTAGTTTCACAATTGCCACAGTAAAAATCTGCTCGAAAAATGTTATTTATCTACACCTTTTAATTTGTTCATCATAAATCAGTTTCATGTTTCTGGTGTTAGTTTTTGAGGATCGATGATTTATTTGTAGACAATTTGCATATCATTTTGTTTTGCAGCTCAAATGGTGTGCATGGGTAGCAGTCTACTGCTCGTTTATCAGTTTTGCTAATTCTAGGACATCAGATGATACAAAACAGATGCTCAGTAGCTTTATGTAAGAACTGTATGTTGTGTCTGTCCTATCATAACTTTATAGTCTTTATTGTGAAAAAAAAAACATAATCAGGAAGATAAATAACATCTAACAGGTGCATACCATAAAATGTATAAAAGCTAGGAGTGGTAATTAACAAGTGTATTCCAGATGTAGGAAGTTACAGGTACAGGCATACCTGGAATAGTAAGTAGCAATTACATACCATCATCATCAAGTACCGTACCCGCTGGCGTAAGTGATCATGTCTCTCCACAACTTTCGATCTTGACAGTTATTTATCATTTCTGTTGTTGACCTTCTCCCAAGCCATTCTCTTAAACTGTCTGGTATCTTTTCGTTTTTGCTTCCCTCTATCAATTCGTCCCTCAATTTTTTTCATTTGTTACAATATATTCCATCTGTTCCCTTCTCATTACATGGCCAAAAAATTATGATTGTTTCTTCCGAATATTGGAAATTAGCTCTCCTTTTGCTTTGGCCTCTTTCAGAATGTTTTCATTACTCTTCTTAGCTGTCAATGATATTCTCAACATTCTACTTTAAAACCACATTTCTACAGCCTCTGGTGATTTTCTTGTCTGTTGATTAAGAGCTCTTTTTCTTCTTTCTATTGTCAAAAATGTATTGCACAGCATCTTTCTCTTTTTTTGGAAAGCTGCTTGTGCCTGAGCTATTCTTTGGTTCTTTGTTTATGGAAGGCCCCAGTATCACTGCAAACGAATTAAAATCCATAATTGCTCAACCACCTGTGCCAGTGGAATCATCCAAATCTCATCTCTAAAACAAAGAAAGGTAGATGTAGTCCCCATCATAGCAGTCTCAGCACACGCCAAAAAACATAAGGCGAAACCACACAGAAAGTGAACACAGTCAACTGTTCCCTGTCATACGATATTATCATGCATCGTAAAAAATCGGAATATCGAAACATGATCAAAACGGATGAAACACACAGCTCATGGTATGCACAGAGCACCTAACTCAGTAGCTCCTGCAATAAGCCGGACCTGGAATATGAGGAAACTGCAACAAGGAACACATACATAGCCTTCAATGGTTCCTGCTGCCTATCCACCATATTGACCAGAAGTTCACGTCCTCCTAAAAATGATGATCGTCATATTTTTTAAAATATATAGTGCTTGATGATGTTAAGACACCATTTTTGACTCCAAATCCAAACATATAAAACACAGTTAGTTGTCAGATTATCCCCGTCGCACATCAAACAACAGACTGTAAGATTAGCGTATGGCCGGTCTTGGTATATGCAATGAGCCATTATGATGACGTAGTACACACAACAATGGCAGTGCCCTTAGGTTCCTGATTACTCTAGTGAATGCAGCCTACAACGAATGAAACACAGTGCAAATTCCCTAAAGATATCAAACTGCGGCTGACTTGACGAAGCAGTTCACATTAAAGAGTTGTAACATGTAAATAACTTGCGTGAAGCAATTCCAACAACGATCATGAACAGTACTCAATGCGACGTAAAGCGCAGATCAATTCTAGAGATGGTGGAAGGTCGCATTCACAGCACTTGATTTGTCAAAAAGGAATTTTGCTGTGCGTGCTGCTCCGCTTCATCGGCGCAGATGTGTTAAGTAGATAATCATTTTTACTTTAACGCAGAAAAGTGCAATGGAGAGCCGAAATTAATCAGTCCCCAAATGCACTTTCTGCAGCGATCAAGAGAACATGAACTAGTTCCACCATCTTGGGAATGGAAAATCTACAAGTACATTCTACAAGTACATACAAGAGATAGTAAATAACTGTTAACAGGCATAGTAAGTTAAAAGTGGTGATGTCAGCTCTCTCACAACCCTCATAACAGGCATAGTAAGTTAAAAGTGATGATGTCAGCTCTCTCACAACCCTCATTAAATGTCATGAAGATCCCAGGGTTAACAAAACTCCCATTAAGTGAAATAAGGATGTCAGCTCTAAATTAACACATATTAATTTTCCAATCATAAATGTTTATAAACAAATACACTGTTCTTTAACTTTATAAATAAGTGTAGTGTACATAATTTTTGGACAGCAAAAATAAAAATTAAATTAAAAAAAGCACTATTTTGTTTTAGTTAACTTTGTGATATCTTCTCTACTGGTCAGTATTGTAACTGATATGCTGCTGATGTGATCTCAGTTACTGGTTCATATGTGACTTTCTTTGTCACCAGGTTGTCAATATCAGCAGTGGTGATGTCATATTTGCAAAACCCCCAACCAATGCAGCCTCCATGGTGATGATGTTGTAGTGCAACCTTAGTGATGATGATGTGACCAAGAATGCTATAGCTGGAGTGAAAGATGTCATTTTGTGTGATATTATGTGATTATGATTCAAGTTTATGTCATAATAAACATTTATAACGACAGCACTTGACTGCTTGAACTATTTATCTGTTTTGTTGTCTATTATATAGACAGAGATGTTGAGGCCACTTATGTTAGATGATTGATAGGGTAACAGCTCTGAGAATCTGGAGTCCGATTCAATACAAGTAGAAAAAGATGGCTATAGGAGAGCCAGCAAAGATTAGCTGTTATGTTTTATCATTTCTGTTATGAGGGTCTAAGCACCCATGGATCTGTCTCAATTTAATTCTTTAAATCAGTTGACATGTTGTGTCTACCCCGCTAGCACCAATTTTTGCATCTTCTCCAACTTCATCAGCATTAACTTCTGATTACACAATAGTAGTGTGAAAGAGTGCCTAATGGTGCTAACCATACAAGGCATACACAAAAAGAGGACACATAGCTGGAATCAGACCCAATCAATATTGTAGTGACAGTCCTGAGACCAGGGGTGGTTGCTGCAGAGAGAACTCACAAATAAAAATCCCAACTGGTGTTGCAGAGATTTGAACTCACAACCTCTCTGTCTCGAGACCGGCGTCTTGCCTCGAGACCAACCAGTCCCCTAAGAGAGGAAATGAAGATGCTGCACATAGTAGCGTTAAGACAAATCATTGTTGCCTATATAAATGAGAACAACGCCTGTAAAGTTCTGCTTAGAACCAATAATGCTTTAGGATGTCAACTGAACAAACCAGATAAACAATCTCTTTTAGCAAGCTATACTGTTTCTGATCATCTGTTGTTTTTTTTTCTTTCTGGTGTTCACACTATGACTAATAAAGGACTGAATAGTCCACTACATCATCTGCCCTTAAAGTTATGTGGGTGTAGATACTGAATAGTCCACTTCATCGTCTGCCCTTCAAGTTATGTGGGTGTAGATACTGAATAGTCCACTTCATCGTCTGCCCTTCAAGTTATGTGGGTGTAGATACTGAATAGTCTACTTCATCGTCTGCCCTTAAAGTTATGTGGGTGTAGATACTGAATAGTCCACTTCATCATCTGCCCTTCAAGTTATGTGGGTGTAGATACTGAATAGTCTACTTCATCATCTGCCCTTAAAGTTATGTGGGTGTAGATACTGAATAGTCCGCTTCATCATCTGCCCTTAAAGTTATGTGGGTGTAGATATTGAATAGTCCACTTCATCATCTGCCCTTCAAGTTATGTGGGTGTAGATATTGAATAGTCCACTTCATCATCTGCCCTTAAAGTTATGTGGGTGTAGATATTGAATAGTCCACTTCATCATCTGCCCTTCAAGTTATGTGGGTGTAGATACTGAATAGTCCACTTCATCATCTGCCCTTCAAGTTATGTGGGTGTAGATACTGAATAGTCCACTACATCTTCTGCCCTTCAAGTTATGTGGGTGTAGATACTGAATAGTCTACTTCATCATCTGCCCTTAAAGTTATGTGGGTGTAGATACTGAATAGTCTACTTCATCGTCTGCCCTTCAAGTTATGTGGGTGTAGATACTGAATAGTCCACTTCATCGTCTGCCCTTCAAGTTATGTGGATGTAGATACTCTTTGTTGTAGTTTGTATCTAGACTGATACTTACACCCTTTGGTCCAACATATTCGACTTTATCGAGGCATTTTTGAGTATTAGGTTGTTCCCCCTTTTTGATCCCTCCTCGCTTGGCCAGAGTGGATAGTCTGTTTCTAGGAGCATCGCTGGGAGATAGAGTTGGATCTTATTAGCTCTGTTGTTCATCAGTCCTGACACATATAGTCAGTCATGGGTCTTGGACTGCACTCAGCTCGATTGCTGGGTGAGCATCAAAGTTCCCATTTTTGATAATATGTTCCTCATAACAGGTAAGAAAGAAATGAACATACATTGAAATACTTCGATATAGCAATACCCGTCAAATATCAATGGATATGCACTTTAGGTGGAAAACCCTGGAAAAACATAAAACAGAAGGAAAGATCAACGCAAGTGAACACAATAAGCAACTAAGAGAAGTCAAGAATAAATGCACATTTGATAACAAGATCATTCTTGATTGGTTGTGTACACTGAGGAGATGCAGAAACATTCAAAAGAGATTCCATGCAGTGAGACGTGGAAGAAATTTGGGGGGGGAAAGCAGACCAAGGACAACACTGGAAGTAAATGCTGAAAATAGGGATAGTATCGTGGACCAGACTAGGGGTACCTTGCAATGGTTGGCCACAAATCAAGTAAAATGGATTAATTTCATTGCCGTATAAGACCTTGTCTCCAGGATTACTTTTAGTAGGTGGTTGTCTTTTTTAACATGGCCCAAAAATTGCATTTGTCTTGTTTGACAAAGTAAAGCACCAAGAAATAATCAAAATTTTAGAAAGTATAAACATCAAAGATCTAACAATAATAAAGAACATGTACTGGCAACAAACAGCGGCCATAAGTACTGGAAACCAATTGGGAATGTTTCAAGAAATAAAACAGGGTGTTAGACAAGGTTGTGTGCTGTCACCAGATTTGTTTAATATTTATAGTGAGATTATTTTAAGATCCATTAGGGGCGTGCCTGGAATAACAATTGAATGTCATAATATAAATAATCTAAGGTATGCTGATGATACAGTATTAATCACTAAGAGTGAAAATGAGTTACAAGAAATGTTGGACATTATAGTGAAAGAAAGCAAAAATAAAGGACTCAGCCTTAATAGCAAAAAGACAGAAGTAATGGTAACAACAAAGAAAAAGACATCACCTCAGTGCAAAATAAAGACAAGTGGAACAATATTAAAACAGGTAAATAAATTTAAATATTTGGGAACTTTGTTAACCTCAGACGGAAGATGCACAAAAGAGGTGAGATGCAGAATGGTTCAGGCAAAAGCAGCTTTCCAAAAAATAAGGAAGATACTATGCAATCATTTTTGACAATAGAAACAAGAAAAAGAGTTCTTAAATGTTATGTAGAGCCAGTCTTAACATATGGATGTGAATCATGAACAATAGGACAACAGACAAGAAAATCACTGGAGTCTGTAGAAATGTGGTTTTACAGAAGAATGTTGAGAATACCATGAACAGCTAAGAAGAGTAATGAAAATGTTCTGAAAGAGGTCAAAGCAAAAAGAGAGATAGTTTCCAATATTAGGAAGAAACAATCATCATTTTTTGGCCATTTAATGAGAAGAGAACTTCTTCTTTCCTTCCTCATCTGCCTTTCAGCGTCGAAGGGAAATATAATTTGCGGTCTTTTGCTCTTCTGTTCACCTCTGCCGCTGTTATGTTTCCTAGTGTTTCTAATATTCCGTCGGCCCATCTTTCTCGTGGTCGACCCTTAGGTCTGGTGTTCTCACAACGTTTGTTGAAGGCTCGTGTTGTGTTTTGTTCTTTCTGCTTTGTCACGTGGCCAAACCATTTTATCTGCTGTTTCCTTATATATTCTATGGCGGGGGCTATTCCTAGCTTTTTTCTCAGTTTTTCATTTCTGATCTTATCTCTCAGACTGTTTCCTGTCATTCGTCTAACACATTTCATCTCTGTAGAGGTTATTTTTCTTATTGTTCTTGCATCTAGGGTCCATTGGTAGCACAACGTTGGGATGAAGAATGTATTGTATAGTGCTCGTTTTGCCTCCAGAGTTATTTCCTTGTTGGACAATAATGGTGATAACTGTCCAATGATTTGACAAGCTTTGGTGCATCTTGATTCTATCTCTGCTGTTTGAGAATTATATATAATTATCGTTTGTCATTAGACTTCCTAGGTATTTGAATTCTTCTACTTGTTTTAGTTGTCTGCCTTCTATAGTTGTGTTGATGTTCTGTTTATTTTTGGCGACATTCATGACTTCTGTTTTGTTGATGTTGATTTTCATGTTGTATTTTGTGCCTGAGATGTTGTGTTTGTTTAAGTGTTCTTGTAGGTCTTCTATTGTTTCATGTATTAGTGCCTGATCATCTGCAAATAAAAGCTCGTTGATCTCCTCTGTCTCTGAATGGTTGGCTAGCTTGCATATATAGTCCATGTATGTAATAAACAGTAGGGGGGATAGTACGCACCCCTGTCTTACGCCTGATCTAACTTTGAAGTGGTCTGTGTAGCCTGCTGCTGTTCTGACCCTGTTGATGTAGAGGGCTTTTAATAAGGTTGGCTTACTCCGTATGTTGTTAGTATATCCCACAGTTATTCTCTGTCGCATGCTTTTTCCTGGTCAATGAAGGCTGTGTATAAGTTTTGATTGTGTTCTGTCGTTTTTTCTGCAAGCTAGTAGAAGAGAACAACTGGAAAAATTGAGGGACGAAAAGATAGAGGGAAGCAAAGAGAGAAAATACCAGACAGCTTAAGAGAATGGCTTGGCAGAAGGTCAACAGCAGAAATGATAAAGAACTGTGGAGATCAAAAGTTGTGGAGAGACATGATCACCTACGCCAGTAGGCCGGTACTTGATAAGACCATGACGTTTAGGCCACTGACTGTTACAAAAATCATCAACATTGGCACTCTTCATCTTTAAGAAAGTAGTATAGTCCGTTCATAAATTCATGAACAGCTTCATTTCGATTTAAGTTAAAATTACCTGTTATATCGCAGTGATATAGATAAATGGAACTCTTTTCTTCTATGCTATTACTTATCAAAAGGGAGCTGGACTACAAAGGACAAGAGTCAACGGCTTCCGGGTTCATCCAGCCTTAAATGAGCACCGGGGTTTTTTTTCTGTGAAAGTAAAGCTGCGCTGACGTAATACCGACCACATCATCATCATGTGCCATACCGGTTGGAGTAGGCGATTATGTCCTTCCACAAACTTCTATCAACTGTGCATCGTAACAGTTCCGGTGTTGACTATTTTCCATGCCATGACACCAAGCTATCCAGTATTTTCTCTCTTTATCGTCCGCGATCTCTCTTTCTCTGTATTTTGCCAGCTGTACCTCGCCTATAAGCAACTTGGGAACTTTCAGAAGATATTGAGTCAAGATATAGAGGTACGGCGTCTGTCTCAGGACAGGAAAGACCAAAAATCCGACAGAAACACTGGTGATTTAAAAAAAAATATCGAGTGCCATCTCCGCAACGAAGGTTACCTACCATAGAGCGTCATTCTGCTCTGTCTCTTGTTTTGATGGTGCATGTTGTCATAGGCTGGTTTGTCCATCTTTTGATGTTACTCGTCCATCTTTTGATGTTACTCATCCATGTTAGTCTTGGTCTGCCTCTTTTACCTTGTAGTTTCCCCTCCAGGATTAATTTTAGTAGGCAGTTGTGTCTTTTAAC
Source organism: Megaustenia siamemsis (assembly GCA_032433765.1). Lineage (NCBI taxonomy): Eukaryota > Metazoa > Mollusca > Gastropoda > Stylommatophora > Ariophantidae > Megaustenia > Megaustenia siamemsis. The sequence continues at coordinate 98,850,338 of JAVIAB010000139.1, read as the reverse complement.
GTGGCCCAAAAATCGCATTTGTCTTGTTTGAATTGTGTTTAGTAGTTCTCTTTTCATTTTTAGTTGTTTTAAGACTTCATCGTTTGTTTTCTTTTCCTTCCATCCATTTCTATCTATTCTTCTATATATCCACATTTCAAAGGCTTCGATTCTCTGTTCTGTTTTCATGTCTAATGTCCATGTTTCTGCACCATATAGGAATATTGGGAAGAGGTAACATTTTGCTATTCTTAGTTTCAGCCCTGGTTTTATTTGTTTTGATGTTAGTATGTCCTTCATGACATTAAAATTACTTTCTGCCATTCCTATTCTTTCGTTTATTTCAGTTGTACATTTTCCATCACATCACTGGTTATAGTATGTCCAAGGTAGTTGTAGTTCTGAACTGTCTCCATGTCTATTCCTTCAATTTTGATATCCACTTGTGGGTTTTGAGTATTTTCTTTGTTTATGATCATAGTTTTAGTCTTTTTGATATTCATATCTAGTCCATATTTTTTGCTTGTCGTGTTTATTTCATTAAGTAATTGTTGTAGATCTTTAGGATTTTCTTCTAGTAGTACAGTATCGTCAGCATATCCTAGGTTATTGATTATCTTTCCATTAATTTGTAGGCTTGGCATCTCTATGATGTTTGTAAAGATTTGCTCAGATTGAACAAACTTGATGATAGGATGCATCCCTGTCTTACTCCTCTTTTTATATCAATGGGTGTAGAGTTTTCTTTGTTATATTTTATTGTTGCTGTTTGGTCCCAGAATAGATTACATATTAGTCGCATGTCCATGTCGTCTAGAGGTATCTCTTTTAGGCATTCTATAAGTTGTTTGTGGTGTACTCTATCAAGAGCTTTGGTGTAGTCTATGAAGCAGGCATATATTGGTTTGTTTACTTCTGTGTATTTTTCGATTAATGTTTTCGTGCAGAATATGGCTTCTTTTGTCCTGCTATTTTTCCTAAATCCAAATTGCTGCTCATCTAATTCAGTATTGATTTTATTATGAATCCTTCCTTGTATAACTTTTAGCAAGATTTTTGTAACATGGCTCATTGGGCTTATTGTTCTAAAGTCACTGCATTCAACTGCACCATTCTTTTTAGGCAATGCAATGAAAGTTGATGTTTTTAGTTCATTTGGTATGTATCCTGTATGGTATATGTCGTTGTATATGTCTGTAATCATTTCAATGCCAAAATCTTCTAGTGCCTATATCATCTCTATCTGTATGCTGTCAGGTCCTGCTCCTTTTCTCTTTTTCATTGTTTTTGTAGCTTTTTCCACCTCAGATTTTAAGATTTTATAGCCTGATGTACGTTTTATAACTGGTTTCTTGTCCCTTTGATCCTGAAATAGTTCTGTTATATATTCCTGCCATCTATCTATAATATCTTTATTGTCTGTTAGCATTTTTTCCTTTTTTGTCTGCAATGCATCCACCTTTTGTGGCTTTTTTATTTTTATTAGTCATTCTCTTTATTTCTGTGTGCATTCCTCTTAAGTCCTGTTTGCTTTCCATAGTTTCTATTTCTATACATTTTTGGCTGAGCCAGTCTTCTTTTGTCTTTTTGCACATTTTGCGTATTTTGCGTATTTCATTATCTATTTTATTGTATTGGGCAGTGTTCTTCGCATGTCTCATTTCTTCCATTTTTTTCTAAGATGGCGTTAGTTATCCTTTTTTTTTTCTGCTCTTTCCTCTTTTGGGTAAGGTGTCGCAGGTTTCTTGTATGCTTTTCTTTATGCATTGCCATTTGGTTGTTACTTTTTCATCAGGATTTTCTTTTTGTATTGCTCAATTCATTCTTCTAGCAGCTTCTGATATGTGTTCTTTATTTGTATTGTATAGGTACCTTTAATATCTTTTTGATTTAAAGCTGTTATATCTAGTGGATTTGTTGATGAATTAGACTTTTGCTTGTTTCTCTTTAGTTCGATTTTAATTTTAATCATTACATGATTGTGATCTGAATTAATATCTGCTCCTGGGTAGGTTTTGGCTTTCTTTACGCTGTTACGGAACCTTTCTTTTATCATCATGTAATTTATTTGATTTCTCTTCTTATCTCCAGGGCTTTTCCATGTGTATAGTTTCATTTTCTCTTGCTCAAAGTAGGTGTTACATATTATCAGCCTGTTTTCTTCACAGAATTGTATGAATCCTTCTCCTCTGTCATTTCTTTTCCCTAAACCATGATTATTCCGTACGTGCCCAACTTCAGTTTCTATGACGTGTTCTGTTTTCAAAGGGGAAGTCATCCTATCCATGATACACATTGGTCTAATTTAGAGCCCCTATATTTGACAGCAGTGCGTCAGCCCACAGACATCTGGATCCATAACAACAGAGAACCCCTATGTACAGTAAAAGAGTCTCAAGTCTTCCACTCGCAGGGGAAAAAAAAGAAGGGGATGGGGGAAATTATTTTCTAACGATTAGTTGCTTGTTGTAAAACTCAGTAGTTGTTTTCTTTTATGGTTGTGAGACACGTCGATCTTGTTTTGTGGAAACATTTGTAATACACCTGATAACTTTATATGTTTTAATGTAATCACAACACTGTTGAGTTATATGCATGGTGTGTAACAATACTACGTATAAAATTATATTTTAAATATATTCAATAATTACTAACTAAATCATTGCGAAATAAGGTGATACGATATGAAACAAAATGGCAACAATAAAAAAGTATTTGTAGCATTATTGTTTCAAAATAAAATAATAAAATACACACTTATTAAAAAAATCTTTGGGACAACGTTTGAAAAAAAAAAATTTGTTCCGTTACCATTTTTTTCTAATGATTTTATTTTGTTTTCAGGTAAAGATTAATTCCAAGATGGCGGCCTCCGGCCAACGGGCTTTTGCTCAAAAGCTTAGCAAGTATGTTAACATTTGGCTATAAGTTCTAAGTTATTACGACTTTTGTTATAAATTTCATCACGATGTGAACTATTATAATTCTGGGATGTAGTTAAGGACAGTCAGAAGATAGAAAATCTTTGTTTTACTCTTTCAACTCTAACTTTTTCCACTTTTCGGCCGTCCACTTCCTTCCTCTTCAAGCCTCTTGTTTTCTTTTTATTTTTGTTGAAGTTGTTGTCCCGGTGTTGGTGTAAGTGTAAATGAGTAATAACGTTAAACTGTAGTTGTCAGCATCGTTCCGGCATTATGTGTATTACAGTTTGCTAAACCACTCCCTACATTTTTAATAAAGCTGTCAGATCACTCTATCTACACACTTTTAAATTGACTTTTTCAGACTTTCTGTTTTTACTAACTACTCAAACTCAAACTCAACTCAGTTGAGTCAACTGAACAGAACATGATCATGACACTTTTATACAAAGAGACACTAAGTCACTAAGTACTAACAATCAATATGAATATCTTATTATTAGTTTAGTAACAGTAACGTACTGATTACTAACTATAACTCAAGTAATTCGTTAGTCAATCATAGTCAATGGACATCATGCAATCAATCAATTCAGTTGTCATGAATTATAATTATATATTATTATCAAATCATATCATTGTCCAATATTTCTCTCTCTCTCTCTCTCTCTCTCTCTCTCTCTCTCTGCGATCAAGAATCAATCAGAGTAGGATTCCAGACTCTCTGAAGTTAGCTGTCTGTTTAAGCGATTCGATTGCCCCATATATAAATAATAATATAATGTCCAATAAAAATCATATTGCTTGCTGCTGATGATATGGAAATCCTAACCAAAGTTGGTTAATGATACAAAAAAAATGAGTAATTCCATCATTGCTGAAATTGAAGGAAGAAGAATTATTGGACCCAGAACTGAGAAATTTTCTTCTGTTCACTTCAACTGATACTTGCCAGAGTGGCTACTGGGGCCTAGCTGCCTGACCATGGATGGTGAGGGGAGATAAGAATATAAAATAGATAGCCACACTGTCACCTACCACACATGTCAGTGCAAGAGACAACTGGAGAGATTTGAGGGACAAGATCTTCACTGATGCTAAGGACTTTGTGCATTTGAACTGAAGCCATTATCAATCCTTTCGCTAGTGTGTAGTTGGTGGTGTAGATTTTCTTATCCTTTTGAAGATAATGAGTGTAATATTGAAGTCGAGAAGATGGCAGTATAATTTTTGGGAGTAAAAATTTTGTCATACATTAAATTAGACTTGTGGTAGGAATAATTTGTTTTCTTATAGTGAGACCAATATTACTATATTCAGACAGTGCCACTAATATTGCAAATGATGACCTTTGCATAGCACACAACTTTGTAGTTTCAGCAAGGGTTTTTGAAAGCAAGTTAATACATTAAAGAAGAAAAATGTTTTTGTATAAATTTTTACAGTTTTTGAATAATTACTTTTGCAGTGGTTTACATTTGCTTTTTCAGATCTCTACTTTTGGAAATTTTTTTTAGCATGCTTTGCTTCAAAACTGGACCTCTATTTTATCTTCTGTCTCTGATAAGACTAGGTGTTTGATCTCACCTATCATATATGAGAGGGTTTCTGGATCATATATCATTAATGGTGTATGAAATGTGTACATTTGAAATGAGTGCAGGCACTCTCAATGGCATGAGAGGCATAGGTAGGTTGTAAATTGCTACTGGTTAACACCTGAAAGGGATTAAGTTAAGGTGAATCAACTTCAGTAATTCATGCCTCAGTTGGGAGTGTAGACAAGCAGTAGAAATGTACCACTGGGCAAGTGTTGGAAATGTATCAAAGAGTAAGTATTGGGGTGTACCACAGGGCAAGAATGGAGGTGTACTACAGAGCAAGTGTGAGAGTGTACTAATGGGCAAATGTTAGAAATGTACCACTAAGTAAATATTGGAAAATACCACAGGGCAAGTATGAGAGTGTACTAATGGGCAAATGTTGGAAATGTACCACAGAGTAAATATAGGAAAATACCACAGGGCAAGTATAAGAGTAGAAAAAAGATGTTGGCCTCTTGACAAGAAGATCCTGGTTTAAATTCCTCTATAGATTCATTTCTATGTCAATAGAAATGAGAAAGAGAGTTCATCAGTGCTATATAGAACCAATTCTGACCTATGGAAGCGAATCATGGACAGTAGACAAACATATGAAAAGACGATTAGAGGCCACAGAGATGGGATTTCTCAGAAGAATGTTGAAAGTTTCCTGGACAGCTAAAAAGACCAATGAGGAAGTTCTCAGAGAGGCCAATACAAAAAGGCAGCTCCTAAAAAACATCAGAAAGAAACAATCAACATTTTTAGTTTTTTCGGGCACATCATGAGAAGATGAAAGTTGGAATACTTGGTTACAACTGGCAAAATAAAAGGAAAGAGAGATCGTGGATGACAAAGAGAGAAAATACTGGATAGCTTGGTTTCATGGCATGGAAAACAGTCAACAACAGAACTGATACGATGCACTGTAGATAGAAGATTGTGGAAGGACCTGATCGCCTATGCCAACTGGTATGGCACATGATGATGATGATAGATTGTACGTATATTTCTCTTTGAAGCCATGGTTTATTCATGGCTACTTTCCTTAGTTTCTGGGCAGTGAGATCTGATGTCTAGCCCTCTCAGATAATGACAAAAAAGGACGGCCCCATATGTTGTCTACATACATTAAAGAATTCTTAGCAGTTAAAAGTAGTAAAGAGTAGGCCAAAATGTCCGCAGCACAGGCAAAATTGTTAATCATTAAGTACCTAACCATACCAAAGATGGATGCGTTGGGCCAATTGGTGCAGATTTATGGAAACAATCAGGACACACACGCATATACAAGTACTGACCATGTGAACCAGCTCGTGTGTCGTGATGTTGTTCTACCCCGCCACCATGGTACATGACAAAGAGTCAAGTTCACATGATGACAAGACTTGAACTCTGAAGAAGAAGAAGGTGCGGATGTTGCTGCTTGCCATAAACTAATGACACAACACATTCACACTCACTTAACACATTCGCTACCAAGGGGTTTAACATGCTTTAGATGCGCCATCAAAAATAACTTAAAATAACAGCTAGAAAATAAATGAAAATTGATTTAAAACACACATTTTATTGGGATAATTTGTTCACAAGGTTGGAAAAGTGAGTAATAAGAGACTGACAAGATCTTAGTGGAAATAATTGCGAAAATGTTGATAAATTAAAAGTAACAAAACGTGGCTTTTAAGCCAGGTGCTTCGGAGCTGCATATGGCTCATGGTATGAAATCTGTTCATGAGTTCAAGCTGAAGAAGAGAAAATGATTCTGGTACATAATTATTTGGAAGAACAGCTGGAACCACTGGGCCGCTGCCAAAACATGGTGATCACACTTTAAACATCAAGCAAAGTCTGACTCTTAAGACCAAATTAGAGAATTAAAAAAGAAAAGCCTGATCTTTCAGTTGCGAACTAGTCATGATACTGTGAACAAACACCTAAACCATCTTAGCCTCATATGAGAACAAAACTACAGCCACAGCCAACACCATATGAAAACTGTTGGACACCTGTTGCTACATATACCCAGTTCATCAAGTCTGGGATGTCAGCTTCTTCAAATGCCCTACCATATGTAATAGAAGACACACTATATGCAATAGTCACCATGTGATTAACACAACATATGCTTTGTGGGTTATAGAGGGTCTAGGAGCAACTAGCTCACAGCTAAAAGGGATTGAAAGGGGATGCATATCTATGAAAGTGCTGTGAGACTCCAACATTTTTTCTGAAATCATCACCATGCATAAGACCATTCTATCTTTCTAGCAAGCATATGGACAAAGAGAACATTGATAAGTTTGTTAGGCTGAAAAAAAAGCTAGGAATAACTCATATCATAGAATATATATAGAAAAAAATGACGTCATGGGACGCACCAAAATGGCAGCTTATTTATATTCGAGCCATGGACTAAACAATGTTTACTTTGAACACCACGATATCTGTTATTGCAGCGAGTTGGCAGATTTTTGAAAATGTATTCAAGGGTTTGGACATAAATGTTTGTTCACAGTTCGTTAACCTTCGCTGTAGATAAAGTCTTTAATTTGATGGCTTCGTTTATGGCCTTGGTAGCTAAGGACCTAACTTGTGCAAACGGATGGCATTGGCAAGGATCATTTTGAATCTATGAAGTGGGCTCATTTTGTGTTTAACTCAAAAGCATTTGTGCTTTTTAACCAAAGACCTTTTGGGGGGGGGGGGGGGGACTCAAGGAAGATATCCCCGATGGAAGAATAAATTGTATTATTAGTCCCATAAATGATTCGCTTCCAGAGGTTTATGATGTAAACAAAGCAGTTTTGTCATTGCAAGTGAATAATGTCCACACCTATAATTGGTCAGGATTGTGTAGCAGCAGCAGCTTTATAGCGAACATGGAAAACATCTTAGGATTGTGCTGTTCTGAAACAGCTATGCCATGCTACCCTAGAATTGCCTTTAATGGGATTACTGTGACCACAAACCACTCTCCATGTGTGTGCCACATATTTACACCCCAGAAAGAAATACTGAATATAACAACATCATATGCTGTCTGTGATATTAATGACCACAAACAAGGAGCCTCCTGTATGATTGATACAACTGTTGCACCAAGTACTTCATCAGCAGAGCCAGATATGGAATGTTAATCTGACATTGTTCTTGAATGATGTCCAAGTTAATGAGACATCAGAATCGTGTGGCAGCAGCTACAAGAAGGGAGCAGAGAACATCAAGTTCTGCTGCTATAAAGGAGACATGCCTTCTTCTTCTTCTACCTTTTAGCTCCCAGTGGAGCATAGGTCTTCAACAAACACTTTCCAAGTCGTTCTGTTTTTTGCAATTCTTTTAAGATCATTCCATGTCTTCCCCATCATCTTCATCTCTGCTTCAATCTGTCTTCTCCAAGAATTCCTTGGTCTTCCTCTTTGTCTTTTCCCCTGGGGATTCCAAAAAAGGGCCTGTTGTGTAATACTCTCAGTTGGCTTCCGTAGTGTGTGTCCTATCCATCGCCATCGTCTTCGCTGTATTTCTTTATCCACTGGTATTTGACTGGTACATTTCCATAATTCCACGTTAGTGACTTTGTCCTGCCATTTCCATCCCTTTATTCTGCGCAAGCATCCATTAATGAAAGTCTGTACCTTCGTGATTGTCAATTTTGTTATTCTCCATGTTTCACAGCCATATAATAGAACCGACTTAACATTGGAGTTGAAAATTTTTATTTTTGTATTTAGCCTAATTTCTTTGGATTTCCATATGTTTCCCAGTGCAATGAAAGCTCCTCTTGCTTTTGATATCCTTATTTTGGTATCATTTTCTGTTCCTCCCTCTTTATCTATATTACTGCCCAGATATATATAAGATTGTACGTCTAGTAGAGGTATTTCTCCTAGTTTTATTTGGTTATTGCCAACTGCATTAATTCTCATAATGTTGGTCTTATCTCTATTAATCTTTAGTCCTAGCTGTTGTGATCTCTCATCTAATATACTCATTTTATCTTGCATCTGTTGGTGGCTGTGTGATAGGAGAGCTATGTCATCAGCAAAGTCTAAATCATCAAGTTGCTTGGTCAGTGACCACTGGATCCCATTTCTGTTGTTTTGAGTTATTTTCATAATCCAATCTATGGCCAGTAGAAAGAGAAATGGAGACAGAAGGCATCCTTGCCTTACTCCTGTTCTTATTTCAAATGCTTCTGTAAGCTGTCCTTCATGCACCACACTACATTTTGTTCCTTCATACATTGTTTTTATCAGGTTAATAAACTTTATGGGGATTCCATAATGACTCAGCAACTTCCAAAGCATTCTTCTGTCTAAACTATCAAATGCCTTTTCGTAATCTATGAATCCAATATAAAGTGGGGATTTTAGTTCTAAATTTTGTTCAACTATTATACGTAGAGTAGTTATTTGATCAGCACATGATCTGTTCTTCCTAAAACCTGCTTGTTCATCTCTCAAGTGTTTCTCTATAGCCTCTTTTAGTCTCTCCAGAATGATTCTGCCTAGTATTTTTCCTGGCACTGATAGTAGCATAATTCCCCTATAATTTGTGCACTCCTGTAAACTTCCTTTCTTTGGTAGTTTGATCATATAACCTTCTCTCCAGTCTTTAGGTATTTCTTCCCTCTCCCAAATTTTATCCAATAGATTATGTAACATCTTGGTAGAGGTGATAATATCTGCTTTGATGGCTTCCGAAGGAATTTCATCTGGTCCTGTGGCTTTACCATCTTTTAATAGTTTGATGGCTTTCATTATTTCTTCTTTGCTTGGTTTTCCGCAGTTAACGTGTAACTCTTCTTCTGCTGGTAGTATATCTGGAGGATTATTTGAACCGGGTCTGTTCAAAAGTTCTTCAAAGTGCTCTTTCCATCTCTCCATTTGTTCCCTTATATTACTAAGCAGATTTCCTTTCTTATCTTTGATAAAGGTGTTGATCTGTTTGTATTTTCCACCTAATTTCTTTGTGCTGTTGTACAGTTCTTTCATATTCCCTTTATTTGCTGCTTCTTCTGCCTCTTTAGCTAATTCATCTATATATTTCCTCTTATCCCTTTTAATGCATCTTCTCACTTCTTTGTTCACCTCTGTGTAAGCTTCCTGTGTCTTGGCTTTATTACTTCTTGTTTTGCTTTTATTTATGTCTGCTTTCTTGTTCTTTCTTTCTTTAATTTTATCCAGGGTCTCTGCTGTCATCCATGCCTTATTCTGGCGTTCTCTTTTCCCCAGTGTTTCTTCGCATGTCTCTTTCCATATATTTTTGACATGCCTTGCTATCACAGAATTGCCTTAAATGGGATCACAGTAGTTGAAAACTTCTCCTCTTGTGTAAACTACACATTCACATCCAAGAGTGAATCAGTGAAGGTCACAAAATCATATTCTCTCTGTGGTTTTACTAACTACAGGTCAGGTGGCTTCTGTTGGATTGGAAATGATAACTTACCACCACTGTGTGTCTATATGTTTGGAATTGGAGTCATCAACGATGGCCTAACATCATCAAGTGCTACGACGATCATCATTTTCGGGAGGACGCGAATTTCCATGGTATATGGTGGATAGGCGGCAGGAACCACTGAAGGCTATGTCTGAAAAGTGTTCCTTCTTGCTGTTTCCTCATATTCCAAGTCCGGCTTGTTGCAGGAGATTCTGAGTTAAGTGCTAAGTGCACACCGTGAGCTGTGTGTCTCATCTGTTTTGATCCTGTTTCGATATCCCGCTTGTTTACGATGAATGATGATATTGTATGACAGGGAACAGTTGGCTGTGTTCACTTTCTGCGCGGTTTCGCCTTATGTCTTTTGGCGTGTGCTGAGACTGCTACAATGGGGACTACAGTTACCTTTCTTTGTTTGGGAGATGTGTTAGTAATTCGGATGATTCCACTGGCACGGGTGGTTGAGCAATTATGAATTTTAATTCGTTTGCAGTGATACCGAGGCCTTCCATAACCAATAACCAATATATAGGAAGAACTGATTAAATGGTTTGGCCACAAGACAAGGCAGAGAGATCAAAACACAACACAACGAGCCTTCAATAAACATTGCAAGAACACCAGACTCTAAGGCCGACCATGAAAAAGATGGATCGATGGAATATTGGAAATGCTAGGAAACATAACAGCAGCAGAGGTGAACGAAAGAGCTAAAGACCGCAAATTATCGATGCTGAGAGGCAAATGAGGAAGAAAAGAAGAAGAAGAAGAAGAAAAGTTTGTGTTTACTTCCTGAAGGTCAAAGATATATACATTGAGAAACTGATGAGTTTACTGATGAAAAAAAGGGATCAAATCAATCTGGCCTGCTAAATGGGAAAGAAGACTTATCTATAATCAACATCTCTCAGGGACAATCTGAATACACCTTGAGATTGCAACAAGCCGGGGATCTTTGTCAAATTTGTGTGAGGATGTAGGGCTGGAAGAAGATCTCACAATCACAACCGATACCATTCGCGCGACACTTAAAAGGTCACACAACACTGCTCCTGGTCCAGATGGTGTTCGGTATGATGACATAGGCGATTTAGCTGATGACGACTTGACAACACTGGCCAATGAGTTTAATGCCAGTATTCGGAGTGGCCAGATTAAGGAGGAGTGGCTACACAGCTACTTACTACCGCTACCGAAGCCAAACAAGGACCATTCTCAGATCAGTGCCTACAGAATCATCACAATGCAGAACACTGCGGGCAAGCTGCTGGAGAAAATAGTTGCCCGTGTCCTCACGTGTCGCCTTGAACAGAAACGCGTATTCCCATCCACACTCGGAGGTTATAGATATAACAAAGAGACATGGCTCAATGCGGCAGTATTTGCCTATGACGTCTTCGAAGGCTTCCACAGACGAGAGGAGACATGTGCTGCTGCTATAGATCTGGAGGATGCATACAACAGGGTACCATTTGAATATCTCATGCATATGCTTCTTAAACTGGCGGTGAACCCCTTCCTCATAAGATGGATCGCTGCGGCACTGTTTCAGAGGAAGGTGATACTCAGATGTGGAAGTTGGTCTTCCGAGCCAACATCCATTTGTCCTGGGCTGCCACAAGGCTCACCATTGTCACCAGTTCTATTTAATGTGTACACAATAACGATCACGGCCCAACAGCTGGATGGGAGGGGAAGAACTATGACTTTTGCTGATGATATTCTGGTATATCGACAGGGAAGAGACAGACGGGGAATCGCCTCCACAATGCAAGACGAACTCGATCGCATTTCTTCCTGGTGTGGGGTTTCAGGTGCCTTGGTTAATCCTAATAAAGCATCAGTTTCATGGTTCTCCCTTAACAATCATATCGTTAATACGACCACACCGGTAGTACGAATGGGAGCTGATGAGGTGACCAGGGACAAGTTGATGACATACCTCGGAGTTAAGTTTGATCGCAGCCTGTGTTTTCGGGACCACGTTGACCATGTGATAACAAAATCCCGCAAAGGATTAGCCGCCTTGAAGGTCATGGCAGCTGCCAACATCGAGCAGAGGCTACTTACTCTTCTGTTCCAGGGATTAGTCCTCGCACCAATCGAGTATGCCCTGGCCATTCTTACTGTCAGTACGACTCAAATTGATAGGCTGGAGAAAATACAAAATGAAGCCATGCGCATTATCCTGGGATGTACGAGGGACACTCCCTGTGTGGCAATGAGGTATCTTCTTGACTTTCCAACCATGGATGACAGAATCAAGATCTGGAGAGCACGAGCATACCTGAAGATTAGTACAGATACAGAGCATCCATTGCACCACGTGCTCAACACAGAGAAAGGTACCAGGCTAAAAAGAGGCAAATCATGGGTGGGCCGAGCAGAAGATGTCATCAAACAGGTCTGTGTGCTTACCAATCTCAGCGTTGGTGATGAGTGGATACCGGTGCCTACGTCATTCAAGGGGACTTTCTCATGTATTGTCACACTCGACAGGAAAAGTAGGGAACAGAACCCAGTCGTGGTTAATGCTGAGGTCAACGGTCTCATCTGCGATGACACCAATGAGAAAGATGCAGTCATCTATACAGACGGATCTGTAAGACGACACGAAAAAAGTGCATGGGCATTTACAGCACGTTCGGCAGGCAGAATAGCCAAGGAAGACAGTGGTGCATACGCCATGACCACGAGTAGCATGGCAATGGAGGTGATGGCAGTGACCAAGGCATTCAAATGGTTAGAGTCACAAGACTACATCCACGCATGTATACTGAGTGATTCGATGAGCATGATAAAAAAAGTGGAGGCGGGCTTTGTACGCATGCAATGGGTAGAGTCGTTGCAGAAATCCAAAATACGTAAGGTCACCTTTGTCTATGTCCCTGGACATGCGGGAGTACGGGGAAATGAGAGAGCGGACAGGTTGGCTAGCTGCGCTGTCGTTGAGGACGGGCAACCGATGGATCGGGCGGACGTCATCAATGCACTCCGAGATGTGGGAAGAGCACAGGACTTCGACAAACACAGATCAACGTCGCTTCTTCGGATGATGGAAATGGGAGTTAAGATGGGCACAGCCAGAAATGAGAAACTTGGTGGCCGTGTAAGAAGACTTATCAACCAACATAGAACTGGAGTTGTCAGTCGCTGGACACTGAGGGAATTGCTGAGGAGGGGATCTGAGCACCTATGGACATGTTCGGAGTGCAATGATGATGACCCGCAAATAACTCAATAACTCAATAACACCTTGAGACTGTTTGGACTGACAGTGGAGTGGATATGGTGATGCCCTGCTGCAACTAAACTGATTCAATGGATAAAATAATAGCAGATATGTTTTCTGTAACTGTGAAAAATGGCATTGATGTGAAAATGCCCAAATCTCAAACATTAAAGTTTAGATTCTGTACTTAAAAAGTAAGCAAATTGTACCTCTACAGACAGGGAGCTGCAGAAGTCAGGCGTCAAGTGTCGTCCTCTGTCTGTTCAAGTCAAGACCTCAGCAGAAGTGCCAGTGTTCAGTCAATATCAATTCACTCACAGCCCACACAGGTAAAAGTCTTTATTTGTTCCTTATCATTAGTTATAACAGACCAAGCTTTTGCTTGCAGCCACTAAATTATTTGACATTGTGTGCTTTGTGGACATAGTGCACCAAATCTGGCTCACACTGCATTTCCGCATCTACTTTTCTGTTCCAAGTTGTTCTTCGTCTGCTTCTCTTTCTCCTTTCATTTTGAATCAAAAGCATGGTAGTTCTCGTTATGGTTTCTGAATCTCTTCCAAGTCAGTGACCAGTATTGTTGTACAGGTTATCACTGTGTGCATTATCTCTTAGACATGCTGAGTAATCTTTGATTGTTGATTTTGTTTGATGCTTCTCTATGCCTTCCATTGACACTCTGAAGTCCATGTTTATTATTACTTGCAATGACCTTTACATTTGAGAGTTGTATAGTAGAATATGATTGATGTCGAAGTTTAAAACCATTTTATCTTGGTTTTAGAGAACAAATTATTGCAGTCACAGCAGCTTCATAGATGGTCCATCCCTGTCAGTAAAGTTATAAGGATAATTCAACTAGAAGGAGAGGTAGAAGACAACATATATTCTAAGATATACTAAAGTTTTCTCGGAATGTACCAATAAGAAACAGATGAGATTGGAGATGTATGACAGACAATTATTAGACACGTGTAGATACATACACATACATATATGTTCATACATATATATACATATATATGTCGCGATGTCACCTGATGTACTTATAAAAGTTAAATAAAAAAAAAAAAAAAGTAAAGTACCCCCGTCACGCCAAGTAGCATAAAGGGAATATGGTGTTAGTGACCATAAATTTGATAGATCTTTGGCACATGATTTTTGGGGTAATGTGGTCTATATTATGCCCATGCAGCTTCACTTTCCAAGAAAAAAATCCGGTATCCATTAAAGGCGAGCCGCGATAGCTCATTGGTTAGTGAACTGGACTACAAAGGACAAGGGGTAGGGTTCGATCCAAACTGGCAGCTTCCGGGTTCACCCAGCCTTAAATAGGTACCGGATTTTTTTCTGGGAAAGTAAAGCAGCACGGGCGTAATACAGACCACATTACCCCAAAAATAATGTGCTGAAGGTCTGTAAAATATAGGGTCACTAACACCATATTTCCCAATACACCACTTGGCGTGACGGGGGTACTTTACTTTACTTTACTTTTTTTACCCATTAAATGCTGGGTGAACTCGGAAGCCGTCGGTTGGGATCGAACCCTACCCCTTGTCCTTTGTAGTCCAGTTCACTAACCACTGAGCTATCGCAGCTCCCAAAGTTAAATATGCTGACAACATAACACATAACTACATACAGTAGATGTCCAGCAATTACAATTTTCTACCATATCAGCAAGTCATGTACACATTTTGAAAGTTGACTGGAAAACAGCCTACCCTTTTGATCAAACCTAATATGTTTATTATCATGAATTCAGATTACTATCAACTGGGCTACTCATAGGGAACAGGCAAATAATTGCAATGCTGCGGTAAAGCTGGTAGCAAGGAGCCAGTGGTGGGGTGTGCTAAACACTCCAAGGTATGGTGACAGCTTTACAAATAAAGAACACAACACAATACTGACGTTTCGGCCTGTGGCCTTCTTCAGAATACAGGGACAACGACAACAAGCGGTGAAGCACAATTACTACATGTTAGATGATCAAGTGGAGGGCGAGGAAAGTAGGATGCAGAAATAAGAAAAGAGAGAAATGAATATTACATGATGAGAGGTATGATGGGCGTCAAAATATATAACATAGAAAAAGAGAGAGAAAAATGTATAATAAATGGTACTTAGCTGAGCTCAGAGCAGGAAAACTGTAATCCGTGCTGAAACAAGTCGAAATGACTAAAAGCGCAGAGAACGTGTATAGAAAGCAACACGTGACAAAGACAGGTCAGTAAAGAGGGCAAAAGTATCTAATATCGGGAAAACCAAAAAGGGGGGGGGGGAAAGGGGGGATAGACGAGGACACTCCTGGGACACAACAAGCAATACATATAAATCACTCAACAATGGAAGTGAGAGATCACGCGAGAGGTTAAGAGAAAGAAATTGAATGACACGACAAAGTAGTAAACTAGGCAGTGGGTGAGAGAGATGGACTCTACAGAATGGATGGCCTCGAACTGAAAGAGTTGAGAGGTAGGTCAACGAAAGGAAGGATAGGATACTGGAGGAAGAGATACGGTGAGGAAGAATAATAAAGCCGGTATAATGAGAAGGGCGATAGAGGGGTGGTCCGGAGGAAGTTAGTCTATCGGGAGGTAGGGAAGTATTAGAGGAGGAGGTATGGAGAGGAGGGATAAGAAGCAGGTATGTGAAAACTGGATAGGGGGAGAGGCGGTAGGTTAGAAGTGAATGGAAAAAGAGAAAGTCTGGAAGAAGTGGAGCAATAGGGGAATGGTGTGCAAGAGGTATGAACCATAGGAGGTAAAGAAGTAGGGAAATGATAGAACAACGGGGGGAATGAAAGTGGGCATCAGGATAAGGGGGATACTGGAATAGTAGGTATAGATGAGTAGTGACTACAAGTGAATAGAGAGGAGAGGAGTGAGCTAGGAGTAGATCAGCAGAGGGGTGGTAGGAAGGACGAGGGACAATAGAGGTGGGCAGAGAGATCGTACGTACAGTCCAGGTGGAGAGGTGATATAGTGATAAAGAGGTAAAGGACATGAAGGTAGTCAGAAGAGAAAAAGGTGTAGGGAGAGGGGGGGGGAGTTTAGGAGGAAGAAGGCAAGATGGGGGTTACTCAAAGAGGATATGAAAAGCAGGGATGGACGAGGAGTAGAGGACCCAAGAAGAGAAATAGGAAGAGAGGTCCATAGGTGGGAGGGTGGAGTCGGAGGCCGGAGGGTCCTCAGAGGGACAGGGATACATTGATGCCACGAGGGGTGAGGCAGCCCCAACGAGCGATCAGACGGTGCTCAAGAGTGAGCCGACTGTGGTGATCAGAGGAGCATGATACTAGGCCAGTTACCAAGACATCAGTCTTACCTCGATGGCCCCTCGAGTTAAAGTGGGCTGCAACAGGAGTGTCCGCTTCTTGGGTGATGTCATTCAAGTGTTCCCGGCACCTATCGCCGATTCTGCGACCAGACTGACCGATGTAGGTCAACTTGCATCGCTTACAGATGATGGCATAAATGATGTTCCGCGATGTGCAAGTGAATCCCTCTCTGATCTCGAAAGGACCATTAGGGAAGAGGACAGTGTCGGTCTGGAGAACGTGGTCACAAGTTTTACATACTTTCCGGTTGCAGCGGATAGTGCCTCGATGGCTGAAGTGGTCAGCAGGAAGACGGCCCCTGACAAGAAAGTCTCGGAGGTTCCGGTCACGTCTAAAGGCCACTAGTGGCGGGTCAGGGAAGAGCAGACGAGTAGTAGGGTCAGATCGAAGAATAGGGAGGTAGCGGTGGATGGTCCTAATAGCGGCGTAGTGGTGAGGGTGATGGGTGAGAGCGAGCACTACTCTATCAGAGGGGGGATGAGTAGAGGGGGTAAGAGCAGACTGACGTGAAGTGTGGAGAACTCGACGCAGGGCAGGGAGGAGAGCTGATTCTGGATAAAGGCGTCGGCGGAAGAAATCAAGCATGAGGTGGGCATTGTGAAGGAAATCTTCATCGTCTTGGCAAAGGCGACGAAGTCTGAGAAGCTGAGAATAAGGAAGAGAGTTCTTGCAGGATGTAGGATGAGAGGAGTCGTAGCGAAGGAAACTATGGGAGTCCGTGGCCTTGTAGAAGACCGAGGTGAGAAGATGAGAGGTGCCCAAGGAGACTAGGATGTCCAGGAAAGATACGGAGGAGGTGGAGATGTGGAAGGTGATGTGGATAGAGGGGTGGAAATGTCCGACATAATCGATGAAACGGGAGATCTCATCTTCTGGAAGGTCAGACAGACCAATGCAGTCATCAATGTACCTACGATACATAAGGGGAAGAGGGCCCTGGTAGGTATGGATGATTTGGTGCTCAAGGTAACCCATGAAGAGACAAGCATAGCTAGGGCCCATTTTAGTGCCCATCGCCACACCGCTGATCTGGGTGAAGAAATTGCCATTGAACTCGAAAGAGTTGAGGTTCAAGACTAATTCTGCTAGACGGAGGAGGACGCCAGTGGCGATGGAGGGTTGGATCCTACGGTCCAGGAAAAACTGAAGAGCTAGAAGGCCGTCGGAGTGGGGAATAGAAGTATACAGGGAGCAGACATCCATAACGAAGAGGCGGTAGTGACGATCAGGAAGGAGGGTGATAGAGGAAAAGATGTTAAGGGCGTCGTTAGTGTCTTTGACATACGAAGGGAGGCCCATAACTATGGGTTGAAAGACACTGTCGAGGAAGTCAGAAATGAGAACAGTAGGACATGAGATGGAAGAGACAATAGGACGTCCAGGAGAGTCAGGTTTATGTATTTTAGGCAGCATATAAAAAGAGGGTCTGCCCAAGCAGTGGTCAGGAAGGATCATGCGGGAGGAGCTAGAGGGAAGTAAACCATCCTGAATGAAACGGAGGATCGTACGACGCACCACGGCGTTATTAGAGACAGTAGTGTCGTCGGGGGTGGGGAGGTAGAAAGTCGAGTCGGATAATTGTTTATCACCTTCCCGGATATAAAGGTCTTTCCTCCATACCACCACAGAGCCGCCCTTGTCGGCCGGCTTGATGATAATATCATCACGTCGGCGAAGATCCCAGAGGGCTTGGTACTCTTCACTACTAAGATTAGAGCGTCGAAGTCTATGGGGACGAAGTGCCTTAATATCCCGGTAGGTACTGTTAATGAACTGGTCCAAAGCCTGTGATTCGCCCGAGCGGGGAGTCCAGTCAGATTTACGGGGGGAAAAGCGGGCAAATTCGTCTGTAGGAGGAGGTTGAGAGGAAGAGTTCGGATGATTAAAGTAATAGAGTTTGAGTCGTAGTCGTCTGTGATACTCCTGAATGTCCCGTAAGAGAGAGAATGAGTCACTCAAAGGGCGAAGGGGGACAAACTTAAGACCCTTGCTGAGAAGAGAGCGCTCATGGTCGGAAAGGGGCAAATCAGGGGGAATACAAGTGACAAGGGAGCTAGAGTCAGAGGCATTGGGGAGAGGAGGAGGTGAGGGAGGAGGAGGACGGAGGTTCAAGAGTTTACGTTTGTGCTGAGAGGATAAAAAGTCATACACAGATCGGTTGTGGTGGTGGATGGTATGGCGGATGAAGCGAAGAGTCCCAGGAAAGTTAGAGGTGAGTAGATGGAGTTGGGATAGGAGGTGTTGTTGGCGGGTGTTGAGGTGGGATATAAGACGAGAGTGGCTAGAAGCGACAAGACGAACACGTTTCAGGCCATGCTGGAGTTCAAGGTTCTGTAGTTGGCGGCGAAGATAGTTAGAGAGGTGGGGTTGACCGACTTGAGGTGAGAAGTGAGATCGGAACCCACACGGGAGAAATTTACGATGGAGGCAGTTGTTCAAGAAATTCAGGTGACAGGTAAATCTAGTTTTCTTGAGAGTAGTGAAGGCAAAGTCCTGGAGATGTTAGAGAGTTCGGGGGGTAGAGTGGAGAAAGAGGCGATGATGGAGTGACGGATAGAATGAGATAGATGTTTGAGGGAGGGCATAGTGAGGAGATGAGAGAAGATCGAGAAGAGAAATGAGAGATAAACCAACTAGATGAAGATAGGTAGGATACGTGAAGGTATAGAGAAGCCAATAATAGAAAGAGGGAAGGTAGTGAATAGAAAGTATGAGGAGCAAAGTGCAAGAGGGGAGGGTAAGGAAGCACCCAGAAGTGAAGGCGAGGAGAGACTGACGAGAGATAGAATAGGTAGGTGAAAGAACGGAGTGGAAATGGTTCTAACTAAAGTACACAGAGATGAATGACGTTAAACAAACATAAAGTAGCAGCGATATCAATTGAGTAGGGAACAGGCAAATAATTGCAATGCTGCGGTAAAGCTGGTAGCAAGGAGCCAGTGGTGGGGTGTGCTAAACACTCCAAGGTATGGTGACAGCTTTACAAATAAAGAACACAACACAATACTGACGTTTCGTGTTGCTTTCTATACACGTTCTCTGCGCTTTTAGTCATTTCGACTTGTTTCAGCACGGATTACAGTTTTCCTGCTCTGAGCTCAGCTAAGTACCATTTATTATACATTTTTCTCTCTCTTTTTCTATTTTATATATTTTTACGCCCATCATACCTCTCATCATGTAATATTCATTTCTCTCTTTTCTTATTTCTGCATCCTACTTTCCTCGCCCTCCACTTGATCATCTAACATGTAGTAATTGTGCTTCACCGCTTGTTGTCGTTGTCCCTGTATTCTGAAGAAGGCCACAGGCCGAAACGTCAGTATTGTGTTGTGTTCTTTATTTGTAAAGCTGTCACCATACCTTGGAGTGTTTAGCACACCCCACCACTGGCTCCTGGGCTACTCATACCTGCATACAACTACATCACTTTTATTTTCCATATTTATCTTATGTTTATCTTATTGACCTTATTTTGTTGGACAGTTTTATTAAAGCCTTGTCTATTTTCACAACTGTTTCAGTGTTTATTTGTTATTTTCATGTTCTTTTTGTCTTCACCTGAGTACAGTGCAAACATTGTTGAGATATGCTTCAGTAAATTACTTGCAGTAAGGACATTTGTGACAAGGCCATTGATAGTGATGGTTGCTGTAGCAGCTTGTTTGATTTGATGAAATTGTTAACCCCATGCACATTTCTCCTTAGTTACCTTTAACCAGCTTGATAAGTAAAACAATCTGGTGCATATAACATTAATGCCATATGAAATGACAGCTTTTAATTGATTGTCATTTATTTTCTTCTTTCTTCACTTTCTCTTGTACCCATTTGGGTGTCGAGGGAGATACAGAGTTCTGGTTCTTGCCCTTTTGGCGGCTTCAATCATTGCCTATTTATGTTGTTTTAGCATTTCTTTGATTTTGTCTCTCTATCTTAATCTGGGTATGCCTATTGCTGACCCAGCTCCTCTTTTCATATATGCTTTGTATGGTAAGGAATTGCATGGCATTCTTTCTAGATGGGCAAACCAATTTATTTGTTGCTTCAGTATGTAGCTTAAGATTGGTTCAATGCCAACTCTCTTTCTAATAATGTCATTTCTGATTCTGTCTTTACTGGTCACTCCAAGTGTTTTTGATTAGTCACTGCTGGTTGGTTATTGACTCACTAGCCTAGGTGTCCCTACATTTTGACTCAATGCCATGCTGTGATAGCACACAGTAAAGTAGGTGCCTGGGAGAAAACCCAATCACAACACCATGCTGGAAGAGCATGATAGTTCTGGCAGACATTTCAAGAAAGAAAAGGATAATTTGATATAAATCTGGACAGGAATGACTCATTAATTTGGTGTGTTGTCTTTCCTAGGAGTACAAACAAGTGTGGTCTTGCATGGAGGTCAAGAAAAGCTATGGGCTAGAGAAGTAGTCTCTATTAAATGTTAAAGATGGATATTCTTGATGGAGAATACAAATACTATTCAACTTATCATTTGAATGAACTAGTTAAAAAATTGTATAAGACTATAATTAAAGATCTATTGTGGTGACTTTTTTCTATTTCTGGGGTTTTCTGTTGGGCTAGAGACTAGAGGTCATGAGCTAAGTAGTCGACATGAGAGTACAACATTTTTATTTCAACCGTGTAGGAAAAAAACAACTTGTTTGTCCCTCCCATAAATCAAACCTCCTCCTTCAACAAGTTATCCATTTGGCCACCTGCTGCCTGAACAAAAAATATTGTGTAAGAATGTGTTATAAATTCTGTCTGTTATTTATCTGCAATTTGTATGGCTTATATATATGTAATTCTGTTGTTTCTATGTAAAACTTCATTCATTTTCCTCTTGGGCTAAAAATGGCACAAAGGATGAAAGTCATAGTTCTCCACGATTGACTATTTTCTGCTAGTTCTTTTAGTTCTTGGTTGTTTCTTAGTCCTATGGTTGAGCCTTCCCTATTGATTGTTCTACATAGCGTTTCTCTTGGTCTGCCTTGTTTTCTTTTACCAGATGGTTTCCACATGAATGCCTGACTGGGAAATCTTTCTTCACTCATTCTCAGCACATGACCGATGTATTCCAAACGCCTTTGTCTTATAAAACTCTACACATTTTCTTGTTTTGATTCGTCTCTTATCTGTTCTTTTGAAATTTATTCTTTCCAGTTTATATTTGAGATCTTATGGAGACATTTGTTTTCAAAGACATTTATGCCATACTTTCTTTTTTCAAATTATATGTCATTTGTATGTGATGTCTAATGCTGTTCAACCTGCAAACATATCAGGTGCCACTGAATGATGCTCCTGAGCCTGTAGATTATGAAGACTTTGTCCTACATAATCAATGTATGGTAGAGCGAGATGCCTACAGAGACCTACTACTCTACCCTGAAGATGATATTCAAGTTCACAGAATCCCTAAGTCATGCCGCACCTTGGAACCAAATTTACCAGAGCCTGGGTAAGTATGGGAATACAGTTATAAACGTTTGAACAAATACATTGTGATAGTGATTAGTTTAATTCAGCCTCATTCATTTAGTTTTACAGGTGCTGGTAGTTCATTGGTTAGTTGGATGGATAGTCAGTCTGTTAGTCAATCAGTTATTTTGTAAGTTTGTTTCTTCAGTAAGTAGTTAGTTAGTCTGTCAGTTAGTTAATTAGTTTGTGTAGTTAATAAGTTAGTTCGTCAGCCTGTTTAGTTAGTTAATTAGTTTGTGTAGTTAATAAGTTACTTAGTCAATTAGTCTGTCAGTTAGTTAATCAGTCTGTCTGGTTATTAAGTTAATCAATTTAATAGTTAGTTTGTCATTTGGTCATATAGCCAGTTTGTTAATTTGCAGAACTAATCTAATTGAGCTCAAACCACATTACAAAATATGCCCATCACACATAATTGTGCCACACATAATTTAACATTCCAGCAGATGAATTTAATTTTGGATAAATTCCCACACTCCAATGGCAGTGATGCATTGACCTCATTCTGTGTTGTCTCCATAGTCAGTAGGTACCATTTATGCAAGCCCACTCTGTCCAATGACTCTATTTGTTATAAGAACAATCTTTTTTTTACTTCACAGAGCTGAAGGTGATCCCCATGTCCGAGACTGTATTCGGAGATACACATCAAACTATACTGTCGTGTCACGGAGGTACGTTTTTGTTTTCTGTTTTCTTAATTTGTTATGGTTGTTATCATTGATTGTTTAGGGTTGGATAATTTTAAATTATGTTAGGTTTAGTGTACTAACTCGATGTTGTAACATACACAACATGAAACAATTACCTGATAGGAGTTACAGACCACAATATTAGTATTTTATTTACCCAAACATGTTTGTAAATTTGTATTCTGCAGGTATCAACGATACAGCTCTAGCTATTGTAGCAAGGAACGTCTCCCTGAAAATGAGACATTACAACATGAATATGAGATTGATGTTGATGATGTACGAGAGGAAGAAAAAGTATGTTATTTCATTATATTACTGAATGGGGTCGTATGGTGTGTATACTGTGAATAAGTTGATGGCAGTTACAGTTTCATAGCTGAGTGTTGACATTAGGTTCAGTGAATCATATTTGATCAAGACCATTCTCCACCCTCTCATGGTCCATTAACAGAGACTGGTCAAGCTAATAGGAATCAAAGAGAGAAGGCAAACAGTTTCTAAAGAATGCTGCTGAAGTTGAATATAAAAAAATAAAAATATAATGTTTCACCATAAATCATAGCTCATGCAACCAATATCCATTGAAGGGTGGATGAGAAAAAACAAGAAATGTCAGGGTGAAAGTCAACAACCTTATGTTTAACTGGATATGTTATGGCTCTTCTCACAGGTTGAAATAGACCAACTTGCCGTGGCCATTATGAGACTAGAGATATGCATGTGCAATTAGCATGTCTGGTCCTGGCTGAAATACCACTCTTATCTCAGTGTGGTGGTCCTGCAAACCTGGCCAAATAATTAGGGGATTGAAGAAAGAAGCACAACCTAGTCCTGTAAAATGTAGACACCTACCTTGTTGTAAAATATACATTTTGATTAAGCTGACATTAAGATTAGTGTGGCTGTAATATTTATACTTGGGGTTGCATACATTCTTATGCAGAGGACTGTTTTGCTCAGATTAATTTTGAATGTGAATTATTTTCTTAAACCTTTACAGTTTTATGCCAGCTTAAAATGATGAATAACTTTCTGGCTAAAAGGGAAACACAAATGCCAGAATGGACTGTGTGGTTACATTCAGAGAGACTGAAGTGAAGAGTATGTTATAAGAGGCTTAGAATTCCAAAAATACCATGTATGAGATTTTGAAGAATAAATAAAAAGAAGAAAATGCTTGATGAACCATAAATAAACACTATCAACATGATCCCCATTTCTACTGCTGAATGTCTATGTAGTAGCTTCTCTCAGAGAACCCAGTTCTCATGTTGACAAGAAGTTCTCTACAAATTGAGACCATGAGTTTACTGATTTTCATCAAGCTACTTGGTTCTTTCCTGTTTTTCAGCTCATAAATTCATTCCTGGTTCCTGAAAGACAGACATCTAGCAATTGACTTGAAGAGTAAGGAACAAACGCATGAAGATGACGGGACTGATGTGATAAGCTCAGTTTGGAAACTCTTATTAAAAGGACTGATAATATCAAAAGGTGGACAGTTGAACCTATTACAACATGCACCATTAAGACAAGAGACATAGTAAAATGGCGCTCCAACCTTTGATGTCGAGATGGCACCCAATGAATAAAATGAATTAAAAGTACTAATTTGATTTCCATTTTCTTTTCTTTATTGTTTTACAGGTAAAAAGACTGAACCCCATTACTTACTTACTGCCTGTTTTTCATTTTTATTTGATAAATATAAGTATATCATATAATGTGATACATATTCTAATCTTTGGAAGCCATTGTTTACAACAAGTATGCCATTGTAATGTCTATTTCTTGTCAGGATACAAATAAGAGACAGTCAATTCACATGAATGACACACCAAGAGGCAGCTGGGCCAGCTCCATATTTGATCTGAAGCAGTCACAGGCAGACACATTATTGCCAAATCTGTTTGACAGAATCTCCTATGATGATGTTGACAGGAACAATGAGAACCTTCGACAGCAAGCTCGTTGTGACAACATCTTTAGTTTGTACCCTCCCCAGGAAGAGGTTTGTTTTGTTGTATTTTACATTGTTTGTAAATATGTTCAGTGTTCACTTTTTTTTTGAAAGCCTCATTCACTTGTCATTATTATTAATGATAATAGAATGCTGGAATATATAGTGACAACAGAATAAAATTGAGGAAAGGTGAAATAAGAAGGAAACAGAGAGAAAAATTACCAAGAAGTTTAAGAAAATGGTTTGGTTGGAAGTCAGTAGCATAAATGATAAACAGCAGTAGAGATAGAAAGTTGTGGAGAGACATGATCACCAATGTCAGCAAGCACACCACTTGATGATTACAAGTCTCATTCTAGATCATGATCGTCATCATCAAGTACCACACCTGCTGGTATAGGTGATCATGTCTCTTCACAACCCTCAATCTCAACAGTTATTTATAATTTCTGTTGCTGGCTTTCTGCCAAGCCATTCTCTTAAACTGTCTGGTATCTTTTCTCTTTGCTTCCCTCTATCTCTTTGTCCCTCAATTTTTCCAGTTGTTACAATATATTCCAGTAGTTCCCCTCTCATTACATGGCTAAAAAATGATGATTGTTTCTTCCTAATATTGGAAATTAGCTCTCTTTTTGCTGTGACCTCTTTCAGAATGTTTTCATTACTCTTCTTAGCTGTCAATGATATTCTTAACATTCTTCTGTAAAACCACATTTCTACAGCCTCCAGTGATTTTTTAGTCTGTTGTCCCACTGTCCATGATTCACATCCATATGTTAAGACTGGCTCTACATAACATTTAAGAAACTCTTTTTCTTGTTTCTATTGTCAAAAATGGATTGCAGTGTCTTCCTCATTATTGGAAAGCAGCTTTTGCCTGAGCCATTCCTGCATCTCACCTCTGTTCATCTACCATCTGAGGTTAACATTGTTCCCAGATATTTAAATTCATTTACCTGTTTTAATATTTAATCATGATATAGGTAATTAATTTGTCTTTTTGCTCTTGGGGTTAACAAATTCAGAAGATGTGGTAATAGCAGAAGGAAGCAAGTGTAATCAGAATTATAAATAAAGTTACCTCCATTCCCGCTGAAATTACTTGACATAATCATAATCACTTTAACATTATTTTGTGATGTAGAGTTGATTTAATTTTTAATTAAAATGTTCTTTCTTTTTCCCTTGCTACAAAATTGTATCCAATGAGTATTGAATAACACGTGTATAATATTTTTAGTACCATATAACAAAAAAAGGCACAGTTATAGATTGCAGTACAGTTAATTTTATTTAACCCTTAATTACTATACCTACCTGTGGCGGAATTCATTGCATTCCGTAGTACAAAATACTACCACTTAATTGTAACATTAAGAGCACTAAAAAAGTATTTTCTTTGAACTTTTGACACACAAATGTGTGTTTACCAATTACACACAGAGGGAACTAGGATTTTCTGTCTCATTTATGACCCGAAACTGACCGCTTTGACTGGGCATGCTACTTTGTCTATTCCAACAGATGCCGTAAATTCATCAGTATGTTCGGCTATTTCAAAGCATTATTTGCTGAGTTTCCAGACTCACAAAGAATTGTTTGATGTCACAGACGATTGAGAACATTTCCCTGGGCAAAGGGGAAAAAAAAAATAAAAACAACCAATTACTTGAAATTTTGCAAATTTTTTTTCATATTATAGGATTGTGTCTCACAAAAAGGGGGGGGGGAGGAGATCATACATCAATAGAAGCAAATGAAACACTCATGGGTCACTGCAAGTAGTAGTTAGGAAGGTACACCGAGGGGGGTAATGTTTAAACACTGCAAACTATCAAATTTTGAAGAATTTGTTTTGATGCTGTAATTTTTATGATGGTATCGTAATCAAGGGTTAAACAAGGTACTATTTGACAATTTGATTAATTCATTTATTTTTGTTTAGTAATAAGCTGTGAAATGTATATAGAGAGATAACATGGATCTATATAACCCAGACAATTCTCTGAAAAATAATCTACAAATATGTCCAGGATTATATATATTTTATTTCCATGTTTTTACCACAGCACTACAATCATTTTCCTCTTCTATATTTGATGTCCATGATTATGTGTGTCACTTGATAGGCAAGAGTGATATGTGTGAAGTTAGTTGTTCATTTTGGGCGCTAATTCCTATTTACTCTCACAGGAAGAAGTTATAGAACGTCGAGGTCTCCCTGAGGTCCCTAAGGAACATTTTGGTCACAGAATTCTAGTAAAATGTCTGCAACTGTCGTGAGTACTAGTTTATGTAGCTGTCTCAAAAGTTTTTATTGAAGAGTTCCATCATGTAGTGGAATATAATTTTCATGAATTATGACAAAATTGAGGGCTGATAGATTAAGGTCAGCTGAGTATGATAAAAGAATGAAAATTATAAAAAAAAAAGGAAAGATTGGTATGGTTACATCTTTAAGTAAAAAAAAAAAAAAAAAAAAAAAAAAGGAAAGATTGGTATGGTTACATCTTTACATAGGTGAGGAACAGAACAAAAGCAAAATGTTTTGGCTCAGTAGGCCTTCACGATGAGTTGAAATATCGTTCTGCTTTTGTTTTGTTCTTCAGTAGGCCTTCACAATGAGTTGAAATATCGTTCTGCTTTTGTTTTGTTCTTCAGTAGGCCTTCACGATGAGTTGAAATGTTGTTCTACTTTTGTTTTGTTCTTCAGTAGGCCTTCACGATGAGATGAAATGTCGTTCTACTTTTGTTTTGTTCTTCAGTAGGCCTTCACGATGAGATGAAATGTCGTTCTACTTTTGTTTTGTTCTTCAGTAGGCCTTCACGATGAGATGAAATGTCATTCTCCTTTTGTTTTGTTCCTCAAAGCTGTAACCATACCACTACCCCCTCCTTAAAAAAATTTTCATTCTTATCAGCTTTACAGCAACCTCGCATTTCTTGATGCATTTTTATGCCTTTCGCCCTTATGATACAAGAATATCTTCAGGCAATTATTATATGGGAAACTTATAGAATAAAAGCAACTTGTGAGTTGATCAAAACTGAGATAAACAAATGCATCGGTGAGGCACCCTTGAATGAATTTTATATTTGGAAAATGTGGGAAAATGTTACAGAAGATCTTAGCACATGAAAAATAAGCCAAAAAAGTGGCATAATATTTAAGAGCAGAGAAGTGAGGTAATATAAATATAGCTTGGTTATTCTGTAGTTGTACCTGCTTTTCAAATATTGGCAATAAAAATGTGAGTGCAGCTCATCAAGACAGTGTCTGACAGAAGCCACTGAATATATGAGCCTGCTTCAAACTGACTGCATAGACACAAAAAATGAGTTATATACAATCAATTATTTAACTTATGCTGAAAATGTAGGACTGGTAAAACTGCCCAAGGATGTTGAAAACAAGCTAATTAAATGCTTGTGTATACCAGTCTTACAGTGGACAAATGAAAATTGGAAATGAAATGAGAAAAATACAGGAGTTATAGATCTTATAGTTGAATCAAAATAGGAAAGACTCTTAACATTCATATAAAATAGCAAACAATTTGTTAACCTGAGATTACGATTGTAAAATTTTCAAACTCAAAATACGTTTTCTTTTTAATTCAACACTTGGCTGCAAGCAAACATGACCCCCCTCCTTATACCTTCTTAATTATTGCTGCTGGTGACCCCTAAGTGTTTGATTTGTTTCCTTCGATGTTGGATTTCTAAAATTCAAACACATTGTGTTCTTCGTAAAATTTATGAGGGTATCCCAAGAACGCTTTTTAAAAAAAAAAAAAAAAAATTTCGCCAATTTTCAAGAAATTCATTTTTTCCCTTTTTTTCTCATGAAGGTGGAAATCTCTTCAGCCGTTGACAAGATATCAAAGAAATTTTGTAACACGGGATAGGCAGGGACTAACACTAAAAGGAAGCCGAACATACAGGCTGAACTGACAGCGGATGGCCACCACGTGAATAGATAAACATAACACCTCTGGTAGTGGTAGAAGGGACTATGTGGTTAGATTTTCATGCTATAAATCGACCACAAGCCAACAAATTATTACTGCATCTGATCCCCATGTCTTGTCTTGGGTATACACACAGCTGTGTAGCTACAGTTCAAAGAAAATCTTATTTTGCAAACTCCAAATATTACAATTAAGTGGTAGTAATTTTTACGACGGTATTGTGGAAACGTGACCCACAGATAGAAATCTAGGATTAAATTAGACTAGGTGACCATTGACTAGGTGACCCTGGTTTGATTATTGCTTACCAAGCAGCTCTCATGGTCCACTCAGCCATCAGAAAAATAGGGATCAGAGTTCACTTTTTCTGAAGGTCAAGGAGTGTTGCCATTGAATTGGAGTTTGTGCTGAAGACAGAACACTTGATGCCATTGTCACTAATGCTAATTTACATCTCTTACTTTTACCTTTATACACACAGTTTTGTTTTTTTAATAATTTATACATAACAGTTATATAGAAGTAAATTCAGAAATTGCTGCTACAATTGTCTTTTCTTATTTGTTGTGTGAGGGTATGTATGTTTATGCTTGTGTTCATCTGTTGATCTTATATAAATCACTTGGCCAACAGTCCAGCATCTATGACAAGGTGTCATATGACAATCTTGTTGTTGATTACTGACTAATGAATTACTGTCTTGTTGAATTTTGTTGAATGATTGACTTCTTACTTTCACCTTCAGGCTAGAGATGGAGGTAGAACCCATATTTGTTTCTATGGCTCTGTATGACTCCAGGGAGAGGAAAAAGGTTGGTTGTTTTTGATCTCATGACTCCTCTGTTTAATTAGTAAGTAAAAACATAACTCACCTACTCGACAATAAATGAAGTAATTTGTGGGAAATATTGAGAGAAAGTAACAAACATGTTTTCAACAATTATTAAATTGTGATGTTTTATCAAAACATCATCGTCTAATCTGCCTTTGCTACATATCTCCTTGAGGGGACCATATCACATGTTCAGACCATTAGATTTGTTGTTGTTTCTTAATGTAAATTAAAACAGGCTCTTCTATGGGAAATATCAGGATGCAGAAAAAGAGGACGACCTAGAGAGAGACTGAAAAGAACACTTCTGCCAACTTTCAAGCAAAGTTGGCAGGTATAGCCTCATTAGATAAAATCAAACATCTTGCCAAGAATAGAAATGGGTGGTGAAAAACACTACAAGCCTTATGCAATGTCTAGTGGTGCTGGAAGGATCCAAGATCAAGAATGTAAATCTAGCACTGGTGTAACTCTCAACTCTTTTTCTTATATTGTCATCATAATTGTGTCTGTTCTTGTCACTTGCTGTAATTTTCTCAGAAATGTCACCTCCACTGTGAAGATGTTATTGTTTCTACAACATTTGTGGTAGCATCACAGCTCTGCCACAATGAAACCCACTTCATGTACTAACATATTGTAGAGGGCAACTAAAAAAGTGTTATAATGAAGCTGTTCAAGGAAGAGATTGTTATGTTGATAATGGAAGATGGTCAACAAGACTGGTCAGTACAAGTACAATTTATGAAAGAGTCCAAGAGGTTTGTCAGAAACAGATGGAATATGTCACTAGAAAAATTCTCCTTGTTATGAAGTCAGAAAGAAAAGTAACAATTTTTATATATCAAATAAATCAAAACATATTACAGTATCACCATTTGAACAGGGAAATATACCTCCAACTGCTCCAACTAATGTGACAGGTGCAGTCATAATGATTGCTGAACATCTGTTACAGATATGCCCCAACAGATGCTGTATTAAGTAGGCCATTGCCAGCTCCAACTAATGTGACAGGTGCAGTCATAATGATTGCTGAACATCTGTTACAGATATGCCCCAACAGGTGCTGTATAAAGTAGGCCATTGCCAGCTCCAACTAATGTGACAGGTGCAGTCATAATGATTGCTGAACATCTGTTATAGATATGCCCCAACAGATGCTGTATAAAGTAGGCCATTGCCAGCTCCAACTAATGTGACAGGGACAGTCATAATGATTGCTGAACATCTGTTACAGATATGCCCCAACAGATGCTGTATAAAGTAGGCCATTGCTAGTGCTGAACCTTGACAAGTTGTATATCGATGTCTTCACCATTTAACTGACCAGAGCATTTTTTGTTTAAACTTAAGATTAATTTAAAGTCTAAAAGGGTTTCATCATCATTGAGTGCCATCTTCGCATCTAAGGTTGGCTACCATGGACATTCCGCTCTGTCTCTGGTTTTGATGGTGCAGGTTGTCATAGGCTGACTTGTCCATCTTTTGATGTTACTCACCCATGTTAGTCTTGGTCTGCCTCTGTCTAGAAGGGTTTACAGCAGAATAACACAGATTGTCTTGTCACAGCAAGCGATCCATCAACAGGCTACCAGAAAACCCCATTGTCCATCTATTGAAAACAATATTTATGTTGAATTATAGAAGGACATAATTGACTAACTACCATAGCTGATATTTAACAAAATAATCTTTTTTGGTAGATCTCAGAGACCTTTCACTTTGATCTGAACTCGGATTCAACTATGCGTTTGATAAGTGGTCACGTCACACATGCTGATGTTTCTTCGGTCAGTCGGTCGTGCGTATTCAGCATAACATACCCATCTCCTGATGTTTTTCTTGTGGTCAAGGTAAGTTTTTTTTTCATGTTTTCTATAGTAATTGTTTAGACACAACATATTTGTAACTCTTATTTGTTTCTGTCTTTTATATGGTCATTCAGATATTTGAACAGCGTGTGGCATTTAATTGATATGCAAACTTCTTTCTATTATATTGCTGTCTTTTCTATAAAGTTCTTTATATTGTGGACTTTGCTTTGTGGACTTTGCTCATCATTTGTCATCCTGCTTGTTTTAGAAGATATTTGTATTAATTGATGATTCTTTTTTTTCTTCTTTCACAGCTGGAGAAGGTGTTGCAGCAAGGAGACATCAGTGAGTGTGCTGAGCCGTACATGAAGGAAGACAAGGTGAGCATGCTTCAGGCTGTGCTCTGACTCTTATTACTTTTAAAGTTTTGTTTTCAGATTAGTGTTCTCAGACTGCATTGATGTTATCAACTGTTTGTACTGCTCTGATATTAAGAACTGTGATTGCAACAGGGAAGAAAATGACAGAACAACAAGAAATCTGATATTGTTTGATGAAGACCAGTGTTTAAGTTTGACCGGGACTTGATCTGTCCTACAAGTAAAATACCTCCTCAATCAGTTGAGTTTGTGGAAGAGGAAAATAACAAACAAATGGGGGTCTTGGTAGTCTCGTTGGGAAAACCACCTGACTGGGCTACCAACGTTCGGACAACCAGTGTTCAATTCCCACTGGAAAAAGTGTGAGTTGTATTTGTGGTTGCAAAAAAAATACCCCTGCAGTTGACCCAGCCGCTGGCAGAAATGGGAACTGGGGTAGCACTCTAGGAAGGTGAGGAGTGCTGCCTCACATCTTGAGTTTCGATGCTTGAAGCAACACTATTCAGAAGTCTCTGAACACTTCTGGAAAGATGTCCGAGCACATATGAGTGAAAACATGTGTGCTAAGATGCCGATTCAAGTCTCGTACTTCACCTTTAACAAACAAATCCGGATGTCTGTTGTTTGTATTTCTATTTTATTCAAATACTTTAATGATTACTTAGATAATTTGTGATCATTACTCTGGAAGTTTCCCATGAAAAGAAATATTGTATGCACTGGTTGTGATCTTAGATGGAGTCATTTTTATTTGTCTTTTGTTTTCATTTGAGTGTGCCTGTTAACTGGAGACTTTGAGCTTCATGCTAGGAGTAATTCATGACCATGATTAACTAAAATCTTTAGTGCAAAGAGTGAAATTGTTTGAGCATATAGCCAGGAAGATGCAGTGGTACATACTGTGTGCACAAAACATACATGATTCTTCAGTAGGAAGGTGAGGAATAACTCTAGAAACGAACTGATTTGATAAAAGAGATCAGGGTGGCAGTTAGGAACATTGAGAAAGTGAGGAAGCTTTAAGTTGGTTGTTGAAATAAAAGAAGTTCATAAATAACAATAGCAGGTATTCATTTCATTTGAATAGTTGGGGGCTGGGTGGTCTAGGGGTAATACAACAACCTCTGGACAAAAAAGTCCTGGGTTTGGTTGGTTGCGTTTGCCCGATGACTAAAGTATTCTAGAGTATCGTAGTAGACTAGAATATTCATCTTCATCATCCACACTTACAAGGACGTAGTGGACGTGTCTGCGTTGTGTTGTGGTTTGCAGTATAACTGTTATATTTGCGCCTTTCGGCCCAACACATCCGACTTCAGCACGAGGTTCTAGGTTTGATTCCCACCATAGTCATTGAAAAATAATAGTTTAAAATTGAATACATAGCTTTACCCTCCCCTGGTCTCTGGGTAGTTTGATCTGATGTTTAGCTCTCTCAAAAAATGGCTAAACTCTCTAAAAAAAAATGGCTTAAAATGGGAGACATACTGCACAAAGTTAAAGAACTCTTGGCAGTTGGAAATCAAAAAGAGTAAGCCAAACATTGTCGTTGCCCAGGGCAAAATTAATAGGAAAAGTTTACTCAAAACATTAAAACTCTCGATAATAAAATATGAGAGTACCTCTGAAGTTAGAGAATATCTGCTTGTATGGTGGGGGACACCCCAAGCATACGGCTGCCAGTGTATAATCATGTTTATGAATTACTCCTAGCATGAAGCTCAAAGTATCCAGTTAACAGGCACACTCATATGAAAACAAAAGGTAAATAAAAATGACTCCATCTACGATCACAACCAGTCTAAATTCACACAAAATTCAGTCCCTCAGGACTTCACTATAGATACAAAGCTGGTGAATGCAAACAAGCTAACATCATGTGAATAGTTGCCTTGCTAAGGTTGCTTGTTTTTCTATTCATTTTTCTCCAGTCCACAAAAGAGGAGAAGTACCGAGTTCAGGCTGCCCAGTTCTGTGACAGACTTGGCAAGTACCGGATGCCTTTTGCTTGGACTGCGATCTACCTATTGAACATTGTGAATGGAGGAGGAAGCATGGAAAGAGAAAGCCGAAGGGAGGGAAGAGAAGCTAGTGTGGAGAAGCGGACCAGAGAAGCTAGTGTGGAGAAGACTTCAGAGCATGAGATGTCAAGAGCTGCAAGTTTAGGTGAGTCTCTGCCTTTATTTTGTTAACATCTATTTGTGCTACTTATATTTTAAGCTTGTGGTGTTTGGAATTCTTTATCTATTTTTAAAAGCTAGAAGCAAACTAAGGTTAGACAGATCTGCTAAATTGGTATCAGTGCTTTCCATTTAGAAACAACTTTGACCACAAACAACTGCAGACTTGCAGAAAGGTCAAGGAAAGTCAAAGGTTACGGAGGTAGATTAAACAAAACTATAAGCGGGAGAGGAATGTACTGTTGCAAGATGCACAACCTTGTGGAACACAACCTGATATATTATATACACAATCTGCAAGTAACAAAGTAGAATCAGTCATAGTACATTTTGTGTTGGGTATCCATTTGGGTGGCTAAGTTGTGACTGTTTTTCAAAGTCCAGTAAAATAGACCACTTGATTTGACTTAATCCCTCTCAACTATGAGTTGGCTATTCTTGACACCCCATGCCATGTATAAAAAAAGTATAATTCTTTTTCAATTGTACTTCCCTTGCAGTGAAAATAGTGTATTTTCAGTGGCTGGTTATGTTGGAGTCATCATTATCAGTAAAGAACTGAAAATTGTAACAAACTATGAATATCTGGGATCTGTAGTAACTATCATTGGAGACTGCGAGAATTAAATTCAAAAGAAGATTAGCAATAGCAATACAAAAATTAAATGCCATGAGGATCATGTGACACTGTACCAGCAAGGTAGTAAAATTGAAATTACTGAGGGCATGTAGCTTCTCGATAGCAATATATGGTTATGCATCATGGATATGCACAATCTTGCAAACAGCAAGGAAGAAAATAAATTAATTCGAAACAAAATGCTACAGAAAAATCCTTAAAATACCTAGGATAATGAAGAAGAGTAATGAAGACAAATTACAAGATTTAAACTTAAACCTTAAAAAGAACTGGTTTGTAAACACCATTCTACAGAGGAAATTAAAATACTATGGCTATGTCAAAAGACACAGCAGGATGGAAAGAATAATAATGTAAGGCGTGGTTTCTGGACAACACATAAGGGGCAGACCAAGAAGGTGACCAACGGAAGAAGTTGGAGATCTGACTGGAGACAGAGATTCTTTCAGATGGGTTGTGGTGAATGCAACGCTCTACAAAGGACATGCGACCTGATGATGAGGGGTGTGTTGGAAGACACTGCCATTGCATGTCCATTGTGGGATAAGAAAGTGTAGCAACAAGTTTCCACATTGTGGTTGAAATTTGTCTGCAATCTGATTTGGGCAAGAGGTTTGTCTGTTTAGGTATTGATTTGATAGAGATTTGTTCTTGCTTTCACTTGGAAAGTACCAAAGATTATACATTATGTGGACACACTGTTTTCATGAATCAATATGAAAGTTGTGTTGGTATGTACAGACAACTTTTGTTGCAACAATGAACGTACCTTAGAAATGTTATTGATCATCAGAGAATGCAGGAAAATATAATGCTTCAGTCCTTGTTTATACAGTGCTTTATAGAAACATACTTAATAGCCTCATATGGCAAGGAATATGATGCATATATATTTAGTTGAAGAGAATCATTACTGAAGTTATAAAGAGAATCAACACTGAATTACTGAAGTTACAAAGAGAATCAACCTAATTACTGATGTTACACAGAGAATTAACATAACTACTGATGTTACACAGAGAATTAACATAACTACTGAAGTTACGTACACAGAGAATTAACATAACTACTGAAGTTACATAGAGAATTAACATAACTACTGACGTTAAAAGAGAATCAACTTAATTACTGAAGTTACATAGAGAATTAACATAATTACTGAAGTTACATAGAGATTTAACTTAATTACTGAAGTTACATAGAGAATTAGCATAATTACTGAAGTTTGACTAAGATGATTGTTTGTGATAGGATAATGAATAATACAGTCTTACTTAATGATTTGTGGCATTGTTGGTTGAAATGTTTTAATTTGCCTGAACTTTTCACTGGCAGCATTTGAATGCTTGTTTTGCTAAATAAATTGTTTTCATTGTAAAGGTTATATGGCTACACAAGATATTAGCAGCACTTGATGCACTATAAGTATTGTCAAGAGTAATGGTCAAATAATAATACAAACTTTACACAACAGGCCACCATAACATGAAGTTTTTTCCCCATATACAGATACAGACACAATTCATTTTCCACACTCCTTTAATACAGTATTTAAAAAAAAAAAAATCAAAATCTGGTATAATCTGATACATATGGCTCAATTGTACTGCAGTTTTGATATAAATAAATTTTGACAGTATTTTTAAAGGAACATAAAATAAATTAGACTGATTTTCATATGTCACATGTGACTCAGGGTATGGTCTCTGGCAATGAACAAGTTAAACACATTAAATTATGAAAGAAAGTAAAGAGCCACATTATGCCAAGTGGTGTATAGGGAATATGGTGTTAGTGACCATAGATTTTATAGACCTTCGGCACATGATTTTTGGGGTAATGTGGTCGGTATTACACTCATGCTGCTTTACTTTCCCAGAAAAAAATGTGGTACTCTTTTAAGGCTGGGTGAACCTGGACGCCATCGATCAGGATCAAACCTGACCTCTTGTCCTTTGTAGTCCAGTTCACTAACCGAGCTATCACAGCTCCCCACATTAAATTATATTTAAATATATTAGTTGGAAATGTTATGTACAAAACTGATTTGCATCTGATGTGTGTGTGTATATATATATATATATATATATATATATATATATATATATATATATATATATATATATATATATATATATATATAAAATTGTCTAGTGGATCAGTTTTTCCATTAGTTAAATACAATGACTGAAACAGGCAGAATTGAAAGCAACTTGTTGTGTACCTTTTTTGCATACAGTTTGCTTGTGCATGAGAAAATCCCAGATGTAGCAATTAGCATTGTATTCAGATAGATAATATGTCAGATATATATAACATGTAATCATATGGGTCCCGATTTGTTAAGGACATTTGAGATGAGGAGTAATTAGGAATTCATATCAAGTTTTATCTTTGATCAAGAAATACTTCATCAATTTTTACTGTCAAGTTTCATCCACTGATTGATTTTCTGTAAACTGTTGATTGTCAAGTTTTATCTATTGATCAATTTTCCATAGACTGTTGATTGTCAAGTTTAAACTATTGATCAATTTTTTCCTTAAACTGTTGACTGTCAAATTTCTTTCACTGACCAACTTTAGAAAACTGTTGATTGCCAACTTTCATCAATTGATCAGCTTTCCATAGACTATTGACTGTATTTATCAAGCATTTTTAAAACAATGTGTTGTGCTATATAAGACATCTATTGTCCTTTCGAGCCGAAGACGGCACATAGGGCAGAACCATAATCTCAAAAGCAGAAACCTTGCATGCCAAAATGGCACATATTGCAGAGATCACCACTTCTAAAATCTATGGCTCTGTTTCCATAACAATACTTTTTACAATGACAGCTTGTCAAGCCATCGATCAACCTCCTTAGTCGCCTCTTACGACATGCCTGGAAGGTTACAGTGTCACTATTCTCTACTTCCCTCATAATGAAGCCCCGGTAACACACGGGATATATAAGACATACACATATAAAATAGATGATGATGATAGTACTTGAAGTAAGTTAAATATAAGAGCCGACTTAATGACTAGCATGCAGGAGACAAATATAACAAATGAATATTATTATAGAGGGAAACTTCCGACATGATAATCAGCGAATCATTTCAGAGGAAGAGGTATGTTTACAGCACTTGGAAAAAATGACAAATAATCAACAACAGAAAAGAAACAAAGAACAATATATGGTCCAAAGCAAGATCGAACCCGAACTCTTTGACACAGCGCCTTGCCACGAGAAGCCAAATGCTGTTCCCTAGCGTTTGGCTTCTCGTGGCAAGGAACTGTGACTGGTATGCAGTATTGTTTTATGAGTTATTTTTTCTTGCTCAATCCCTCTTCAACCAATGCTACCCTCTATTTTATAACAAACACAATAACTTTTTCAAAAAAAAAAAAAAAAAAAAAGCAATTATATATATATATATATATATTGTTAGTAAAATCATTCATTGTTCCAGTTATCTTAATCAGTTATCTCATAAAAACTGTCATTGCTGCATTTACCCTTTTTTCTAACATCTGCTTGGAGGTTTCTGCTGGGGTTAAAGGTTGCATGTCCCAGTGCAGTCGCATCATTTCTGCTGGAGTTGGAGGTTAACGATCACTTGTCCAAGTGTAGTCACTTCATTTTTGCTTAGGGTTAGAAGTTAAAGATCACTTGTCCAAGTGCAGTCACATCATTTCTGCAGGGGTTGGTGGTCAAAGATCACTTGTCCAAGTGCAGTCATATCATTTCTGCAGGGGTTGGAAGTTAAAGATCACTTGTCCAAGTGCAGTCACATCATTTCTGCTTAGGGTTAGAAGTTAAAGATCACTTGTCCCAGTGCAGTCACATCATTTCTGCAGGGGTTGGAGGTTAAAGGCTACATGTCCTAGGGCAGTCACATCATTTCTACAGGGGTTGGAGGTTAAAGGCTACATGTCCTAGGGTAGTCACATCATTTCTGCAGGGGTTGGAGGTTAAAGGCTACATGTCCTAGTGCAGTCACATCATTTCTGCTTGAGCTGGAGGTTAAAGATCACATGTCCCAGTGCAGTCACATCATTTCTGCAAAAGGGGGGAAAGGGGGGGGGGAGGGGTTAATGGCTACCTGTCCTAGTGTAGCCACAGCAATTGTGTACAGGTCAAAGTTTTTATTTTATTTCTGACAAAAACAACTTTTCAAACCCTGCCAGAGTCAGACTAGTATTCACCTGATTGGAAATTGACTGGTCCGACCTACTCAGTCATGTGCTATCCATCTTTTCATAATAATACTAAAAGTTGTTTTATATAAACTTGTCAGTCATTGTTAAAGTCATCAGTAACATCCTTCCATACCTGCCATATTCATCCTTTCATTAGCTGTCATAATTGACATCTTTATTCCATTGTCATCCTTTTCATTCAGAGTATAATAATTGTTCCTCAGCTGAAGCCGAGGTCAGAATTATTGAGAATCAGAACAGAACTTACTCTGTAAAGTAACTCTAGTCAGAGAATGTAGATTAAAGCTGTTGCTATTGGCATTTAGTGGGTTTCATAGACACAGCTGAATGATGGACTCTTAGTCTATGTTTCTCCGAATGGCCCAGAACCAATGTGTCTGACATGAGTGAGTGAGTGACTGTTGTAAAGTCCTCAAACTCAGTGAAGAAAAACATGCATGGATATACTGTCCAGGTTATGTAGGGGTTTGTTGCAGTGAAAGAGCTGATATGTTGGCTTGAGGTGTAGATGAATTAGGATGATAGACATATATAGCCATGATGTTTTGAAGGAGTTCATAAATTGTGTGTTGGAAAATGGCATTGCTGAGGATGTGGTCTTGAGACTGAAACAGTTTGGAATACAACATGAAACTATTTGGTATGAACTTCATTAAGTCGTGTACACAGATAGTGAGCTATCAGTGCATACACTTTGTCATCAATTGAAAATGACTGAGTAGCTTTGGGTCTGCCAGGAGTGCCAGTTCTAACATCACTCAATAATTATAATTTATTATTTTTTTTGTATTATTATCATAATCATCTTGGTAACCACAAAATTAATTTTTTTTTTCAAAGACATAATCTTGATATCATTATCATGATATTCATCCTTTTCATAGCCACATCCATTTAAAAAAAATGACAATCATCATTTTCATGACTATTATCATCTCATTTACAACCATCATAATCATCATCACCATTCTTGTGATCATCAATTGTTAGATGCTGGCTCTACTGGTAAGTAATTTTACCCTCATCATCTTTCAGTGTTGAACATGATTACATATAATGGTGTCACATATAATGGTGTCACATATAGTGGTGTCACATATAGTGGTGTCACATATAGTGCTGGTCTTGTCAATGTCTAGCATTGACAATTTGTCCATTATAACTTGTCTTATTTTCTGATCTATTAACATTTTTGTAGCATTAGAGCAGATGTTTCTTTTTACTTAAAATAAACAGAACATTTCAGACCTCTTCAGAATTGATTCAGTTTGAAGTAAATGTAATTGGTTCTGTTGGAATAAACATAGTTAAATAAATAAAATACAATTTATCATTGTCAAAAGTCAGTGAATTGTTTAAGTGCTTACATAGATTTTAAACTCCAATGTAGCTCTGAAATATAGGCAGCTGTTTACTTACCTTACAGAGTGTTGTGAATCAGCTAAATGGACAAAACATTTAGGATGATGAATATTTTGTAATTGCTGCTCAGAACAGTGCTATCTATTATAAACAACAGAAGAGATACAAAACATAAGACAGGCCAATCTTGATTTTGAACCTGCAAGGCAGTCATAGTTTTAATGTCAACAGAACATTCCAAAACAATTATAATTGGTCTAATTTTGGTAACAAAGTCTTATTTTAATAAGGGATTTAGAGATGCTGTTACCAAATGAAAGATGAGGGCTGAAGTCTGGGATGCTTATTGTGAGCTGTATTGTTTGATGAACGTGTGTTGTCAATGCTTGTTGATAAAGTCTGAGCACTTGATTGTGTGCATCCAAGATGGCCAGATAACATTTATTGGTATATTGGTTAAAGTGAATGCCAACAAATGTGACACTTTTAAAAGAAAAATATTTCCTATTTTTTTAAATGTCTGTGGTAACATTATACTAACATCAATTTGTTTGCATGCTACATTCACTTTAGCTGTGCAATGTCTTACTATAACATTGAGTATCAGCTTTGGAACACAGTTATTATGTATCATTATGTATGTGACATTAAAATACACCTGTCTTGACAGTTGTATGTGCATCCTGATACCTATTGTACTGTAGAGCACTGCCATAGACTAGACAAATGTTGTACTCAATGAAAGGTGTTACTAATGAGATTTGTACATCTTCAATTATCTCCTTCCTCTTTTTTTAAAAAATCAATTCTGGTGTTAATAACAAGGAGATACAAGGTTCGTGCTCTCTTGGCAACCTCAGTCATTTAACTGTGAGATAGGCATTGATATATAAATATTGGGCACATCAACATGCAAAGCTGGAAAAACTTGAAGAAATAAACATTTGGCTACAGACATTCTTCAGAATGTATTTGGCAGCTTTACTAATTGGGAAAAAAGACAAAATGTAACATTTTGGCTACAGACATTCTTCAGAAACAGGACAAGAAATAACAGATAAACTTGGTATGTTCCTAGTTGAAGTATAACAGACAGATGAAGAAACAGGACAAGAAATAACAGATAAACTTGGTATGTTCCTAGTTGAACATGAAGTATAACAGACAGAATGAAAAATAAACTCAGCAAGTGGCAGATGTTGCCAGGACCTAAGATTCTATAGGTCACCTGACATGCCCATAGGACAGGCTGGACAGCAGTGACCAAAAAGGACAGAAAATGGCAAAAAGATAGTAGTAAAAAAAAAAGTAAATAAGAGAGAGAGAATAACCACTACTAAAGGATCAGAACAAGGGTACCGGATAGGCATGGGGGAAGAAGTGATATAGAAGGAAAATAAGAGAGTGAATAATAATCTATCTATTGTCCTTTCGAGCCGAAGACGGCACATAGGGCAGAACCACAATCTCAAAAACAGAAATCTTGCATGCCAAAATGGCATATATTACAGAGATCACTACTTCTATGGCTCTGTTTCCATAACAATACTTTTTACAATGACAGCTTGTCAAGCCATCGATCAACCTCCTTAGTCGCCTCTTATGACATGCCGTGAAGGTCACAGTGTCACTATTCTTTACTCCCTCATAATGAGGCCCCGGTAACACACGGGGAAAATAATAATAATAATGGTAATTAAAGTAACATTAAATATATAAGGAAGGTGGGATTCATGATAGAGAAAGCCAGTTATGATAGAAAAAGGTGACAGAAATTAAGTACTCTAAACACACTGACTGAGATTTTTCCATTTGCTTTAATATACTAATGTAAACCCACTTGTACACATGTAATTATATACTCTTCCTATTATAATATCATCACTGAGTGCCATCTCTGCATCAAAGGTTGGCTACCATGGAGCTCCATTCTGCTGTGTCTCTTGCTTTGGTTGGTTGTCATAGACTAACTTGTCCATCTTTTGATGTTACATGTTAGTCCTGCTCTGCCTCTTTTACCTTGTAATTTCCCTTCCAAAATTACTCTTATTAGGCTGCTGTGTCTTTCAACATGCCCCAAAAATCGTTTTATCTTGTTTCAATTGTGTTATTATTATTAAATAATACTATTATAATAATATATAGTTTTTCTATAATTGTAGCATGTCTTTTTTTATATCAATCTTAAAGCCTCTGTACATTTATGTAAGGGTTGTTCATAAAGTGCTGAGTTGAATTTTCTTATCGTTAACACAGTAGTAGACCTATTGACTTTTAGGTCTATTTCCTTCAAAGTGGTCTCCATGTGGTTAAATATACTTACACAAGCTATCCTGCCATTAATGGAAGAACTTCTGGATGTCACTCTGTGAGGTGACCCTCATCTGTCTAGTCACATTAGTTTGAATCGCCTCAGCTTTGTTGAATTGGTGACCTTTCAATATTTTCTTCAGATGTGGGAACTAGATGAAGTTGCAGAAAGCGAGGGTCAGGTGAATATGGAGGGTATGAAAGCAAAGGAATGTGGTGTTTTGCCAAAAATGTCTTTGTTTTGACAGACAGGTGGTGTACTGAGATATTGTCATGGTGAAGATTCCAGTTGCTGATATGCCACTTTTCAGGATGTCTGCACAGAGCATCATGGAGGAGTTGTAAGATGGCTGTGTAGAATTCTGTATCAACTGTCTACTCTTTGGGATGTATTTATGATGAATTAGTGCATCAATGTTGAACACAATCAACATGACTTTGACATTTTGACTTCACCTGCAGACATTTGACTTCACCTGCTGTGCCTTTTTCGGCCAAGGAGATTATTTTGTTCTCCATTGGGATGACTTTAGCTTTGTTTCTAAGTCTTACCCATACAACCAGGTTTGTTTCATTACGTGTTGTTATTGTTGACTTGAAGTTGGTATTGTTGTCGGCTCACTTACAGAAATCAGTACAAATTGACATATTTTTTCCTTTACACTGCAGTCAAGATATGGGAGACAACTTTGCTGACATCTCTTCTCATACTTGAATCGTCACTTAGAATTTATGACAAGTAGCAACTGATATTCCTACCACCTCTGCTATCTGTGACTGTTAAATGGCAGGTAGCAGTAATGATTTCTCACACATGTACCACGATCTCATCAGTGTTGGAGATGGATGATCTGTCAGATGGTGGTCATCTTCTAATATAATTGGTGTCCACTTTTAAAGTGTTGAAAACCACTCAGATGTCTTTGATTGATTTAGGCAGGGCTCAAACCAACCAAAAGCTTCTCAAAAGTTTCAACACCAGTCTTCCTGAACTGAATGCAGAGATCAATGCACAAACACAGTGTTGAATTATTTCATCCTTGTCGAAAAATTTGCTAGAATATGCAGGTATATGATTACTTGGAGGCTTGAACAGTGAGCATGGCTGAAGAATATGAGTTCAAATTTTGCATGTTAACTCAGGAATGGTTACTACAACTCACCAATTCGCTGGATTTTTTAGTTTCATTGGGTAAAAAAATAACTCCCAGAACTTTATGAACAACCCTGTTATATTTATTAGCATGGTGTTAGCATGGC
Organism: Megaustenia siamemsis; assembly: GCA_032433765.1. NCBI lineage: Eukaryota > Metazoa > Mollusca > Gastropoda > Stylommatophora > Ariophantidae > Megaustenia > Megaustenia siamemsis. Next base: position 98,806,723 of record JAVIAB010000139.1, on the reverse strand, counting down.
TTTTTATTTCCAGAAAAGTATAACGTTTTAAAAATAACAGCTAATAACAACAAGCTGTGGGTCTTGTAACATTTTTATTTCAATCTAGCCGGAGAAACAGTAAGTGCTGGTGTATGTTTATGGAATTAATATGGAGGTGAGGAAAGGCATATAAAAATAAAATATTCAAAAGGTTTACTTCTGCAAAGCTGATGTTTTGATAAAAATAACATCAGCAAATATCAGTATTGGAAAATACTGATGGAAGCTCTGATTTCTCATAGAAAGTTTTTACAGACTAATGACACAAGGGGTGTGTTAACTCAAACATATATTTTGGATTACTCTCATAGCCATAGCTGTTTTAGCTTTGAATCAGACGTATGTTTGTATATGTGTGTAAGATTGTGTGCGTGCTTGGTACAATGTGTATATAAGAGATGAGAATCTGTGACTATTGAAGCATTAACCCTAGATTACAATACCTATTTGAAAGACAAGTTTTTACCAAACGTTTGTAAAACTTACTGCTCAAAATACGCCTTTTGTAATTTTGAGAAATAATATTTACATTTAACTTTTCCTACAAATCTTTGCGTTTACTTATGTAGAACCACAGGAATCAGATGTAGTATTCATTTTTCTGCTTAAGCTCGATTCCTGTCTCAGAATTTGATGCAGAGCACTATGTCAATCATCACATCACTTTGTCTATTGACACATTGGTCGTCAGGCCAGCCTGTATGTTCGCTTTTATCTTTGCTGTTGTTCTTTGCCTATCCCGTGTTTACAAGGGTTTGTTTTATGTCTTGCTGACAACCATAGAGAGCTTCACAGTCACAATTTAAAAAAAAAATGTATTGCACTTGTGGCCAAATTTATATTTTAAAAAATAACTGTATTTTTATGATAGGGTAGTATTTCTTGCTAAAGGCACACAGTGTTTGAAAAAAAAAATTTCGCTTGCAATGACTTGTCAGGAGTCATCAGTGGGAATAATTAGGAAGGTATAAGGGGGGAAAAAATGTTCACGCATGACAAACTGTCGAAAACATTTTTTATTTTGAGAGAGCCATTTATATGGAAGGTTTCATAATCTAGGGTTAATAGAAGAATGAGCAGCAAAGTCTAACAGCAGAGATAATAGAAAGCAATACATGTCCAGGCAGAATTTTAAGCTCCAAGTGGCTTTGTCTAGTTTAAACTCCCTCTCAAATTAACAGACCCAGAAATGGTATGATAGGGTAACAGACAGCTTTTTTTTTGTTTTAAGGATGAGTATGTGGTCCTGAGACTGCAAACTTTCAGAATACAATTGTTTACTAGAAGTGTACACGACTATTTGAACCAATCAATGAGCACACAATTTGTAAATTACTGAAAGCTACTAAACACCTGTCAGTTTGCCTGGGGTGTTGTCATATGAACTAAAATAATCAATCTATCTATAGTCCTTTTTATTATGAAGACGGCACATAAAGGTAGATATTATATACCCCGTGTCTGATGGTCTTTGTTATCAAACATCAGACCTTCCACAGGACCCACATTGTATGTCACCACACAACTGTTCTGAGCAAGTTGTTTAATCTTGGCAAAGGAGTTGATGCCTGCTGTTGTTGCCTCTCGCCTCAGTGATCTTTTTAGTGTTTCTCTAGGTCTATCTCTTTTTCTTTTACCCTCTGGTTCCCATTTGAGGTTATGTTTTGAGATTCTCTTGTTGTCTCTTCTCACACTATAATAACTAAATAACAATGAGCAATAATTAATATAGTTGGACAAATAAAATAATTTTAGGCTTTTAGAAAGCAACAACTGTATGCTTGCAGCTGTAGTTGAATGAAAGGCATAAGAGAAGCAGTTCAGGGGATGAAAGTCCTGTTTGGATAGTAAAGGTGAACCAATATCTGGCAGCCTATTAAAAGGAAGTAGTAAAACAAGAGGCCAATGATATTAGGTCTTATTTTCGTCCTGTTTAATATGGATACAATACATATTCTGACAGGCCATCATCCATATAACAAACCTTAGAGTGGTTTATATTTGGTACTATGAGAGGTACAATAATTTCCCAGTTTGTAAATGTCCACATTTCATAATTTGAGAGAATGATATGACTCAATCAGATTTTCTTTTTGATGCTAAATTCCTGAAATTATTTCTCTTTATCAAAAAACTTTCATTACTGGACATCTGTTAATTTTTATCTTCTGTGTTATCTGTTGTCTTTAATTTGTGATTGTTTGTTAGTGATGTGATTTGTATTTGTATTTTGTTGCATGTACCATATTGTTTCCATCAATGTGATCAATGTACATTAACTGACAGTTTGTAGATCTTAAAGACCTAGATGTGCCTCATTTCAGTATATATACTAACACATTTTTGAGCTCATACATTAAGCTCTCATATGTTAAATGTCTTAGCTCGCATGTATTATTACACTGATTGTGAGATAATTGCGAGATAAACTGGCTATTGAGAGAAACATTTTAATGATAATGTAACCTACCTGACCGAAGTGCCAGCATGTAAACATATTGAAGGTTGCTTTTGTTGGACTGTGAAGTGTTTCATCTTCACTGAACTGAGTCTCATCTTCACTGAACTGAGTCTCACAATCTTAGGGAATGAATAGTGTGGAGATGATTTGGGATAGTTTGTTAAGGATGATTGTGACCAATGTAGATTGGAGGAATTTGTTGTTGCCCTGCAGAATGTCACAAGACATTTCAGCTACCAAGGCAAAGAAGAAGAGTGTAAAATGAACATAAAATGGTATTAAGCAGCTAAAGTAATAGAGAGATGAGACAAACTACAATGCTTTGGCAACAGTTTTCACCAGGTACAAAGCAAATGAAATATACTAAGATCAACAAATATCTTTCTAAAATAAACAAAGAAATGTAAAGTCAAACACTGATCTGAAAAATGGCGCAAAGAAATGGTGGCCATGATTTTATATAGTTGTTGGTTACATGATCAATAGACAATATGACATAAAGTTCTGGGGAAGAGAAGGGGCAGGGGTGGTTGCTTGGTTTTATGTGGAAATTTGAAAGTCTGAACTTGCCACACTAATCTAAATGTGTAAAAAGTGTCTGTTTTATGTGTCATCATCATTATGTGCCATACCGGTTGGCATAGGCGATCATGTCCTTCCATAATCTTCTATCTACAGTGCATCGTATCAATTCTGTTGTTGGCCATTTACCTTGCCATGACACCAAGCTATCCAATATTTTCTCTCTTTGTCATCTGCGATCTCTCTTTCCTTGTATTTTGCCAGTTGTAACCAAGTATTCCAAATTTCCCCTTCTCATGATGTGCCCGAAAAATGTTGATTGTTTCTTTCTGATGTTTTTTAGTAGCTCCCTTTTAGTGTTGGCCTTTTTGAGAATTTCCTCATTGGTCTTTTTAGCTGTCCAGGGAACTTTCAACATTCTTCTGAGAAATCCCATCTCTGTACACTCTAATTGTCTTTCAATTTTCTTTGTCTACTGTCCATGATTGTCTTATGTGTCAGGCATTGGATTAAACTATAAGGAAGTTAAATTGAACCTATTCCACCTCTTTCCCCCCTTTTTTTTCCCTTTTCTTTAATTTTGCGATTAAGATAGTGCCTTTGCTGTTGCAGTTAAGCTGATAAAAGTAGTTATTAAAATTGCTGAAAAGCCAAAAGCTGCCTTTTAAATTAAAAAAAATTTTGCATGAACATCTGCAGATAGAAGAACTGGGTCAAGTGGTGGACAGTTTGAAAGCTTCAGGAAGCGATCAAAAGATGATATGTCAGCAGGGCGCAGGGGATCTGTGGACCGAGGCCGAAGTGGATATGAGAAATACCGCAGCTGGTCTCCTGACAGTTACAGCTCCAGCATGGACAACTTTAGGCCGGTCACTCTGACAGTTTCTAGCTTCTTCAAACAGGTTTGTCTATGGGCTCACTGCCTCATTGCTCTGGGGTCCGTTGTATTGAACTAACACTTCAAAGGGCAAGACAATAGATGCTTGACAGTCTCATCAGTTCTTTAGTTTGAATATTTAATTTATAAAAATGTCATATGAAATATAGAAGAAAGATTCTTATTAATCAAACATAGACATGAGTGGATAGAATATGTAGAGACTCAAACATTCAGGGACACATATAGATATACAGTCTAGACATTGAGAAGAGAGCTGAGTAGTTAGCTAATCTACTTATAGTTAGATTCTTAAGTATGGCCATAATAAGATCAATTCCTGTGACCAACATAAGCCATGCCAGTTAATAAATTATAATCCAGAGACCACAGAAATTAACTGGAATTAGGGACCATTGGGATGTTGGCAAGAGCCATACAATGCTTGTTAGTATAAAGGAACATCTTATAGAAAGCAATTCCATCTCATCCAACCTAACCACAGTAGAGCAGTGGTTAGTGAACTGGTCTACTGAGGACAAGAGGTTGGGTTCAATCCCAATTGATGGCTTCTAGTTTCACCCAGCCTTAAATTAGAATCAGGATATTTTTTTTGTGGTTGGTGGGATTTAACTAGTGTCATCAAGTACAGTGCCTGCTGGCATAGGTGATCATGTCTCTCCACAACTTTTGATCTCGACAGTTATTGATCATTTCTGTTCTTGACCTTCTGCCTAGCCATTCTCTTAAGCTGTCTGGTATCTTTTCTCTTTGCTTCCATTTATCTCTTCGTCCCTCAATTTTTCCAGTTGTTACAATATATTTCAGCTGTTCCCTTCTCATTACATGGCCAAAAAATCATGATTGTTTCTTCCTAATATTGGAAATTAGCTCTCTTTTTGCTTTCACCTCTTTCAGAACGTTTTCATTACTCTTCTTAGCTGTCCATGGTATTCTCAACATTCTTACTAGTGTAGTACTGACCAAATTACCCACAAAATGTACTGTATAACGTAAACTGCACATCTGTGTCATTGTGAGGCTAAACTGGAATGTGTTGCGTCATTGCTCTGTGGTGTGTCTCCAGCATGGTACTTATTTGTAGCGTGTGCTGTTTCATTCATCCATTTTCTTCTAAACTACCTTTTCCCTTCTTCCCATTGATTCTGAGTGTTTAAGTTCTCTAAGGGGTGCTTTCTGGTGTTGATTATGTTATATATCTTAACCATTTGGTTTGCTAGTATGATCCAACACTGATGGTACTCCAACTCTTTTCATTATCCCCATTTCTGATTCTGTCCCATCTTGTCACTTTCAGTATTATTATGTATCTCATTGCCATTGTTGCAGTTTTTCTGTTTTCTTTGATTGTTAGTGTCCAAGTTTGGCATTGGTAGCAGAGTGTTGGTTAAAGCTTAATATCACTGTATTATATAATGTATGACTTATGTTAAATAAAATTGTTTATAGTTTTGTGAGACCTTTACCTCTAGATTTTGACAGCCAATGATTATGTTTCATCTGCTTAAAGTCTTGACCATAAAACAACATTTGACTGAAGAGCATGAGCCTAATCTGACTGCTGGATACGACGGTGGTATTTAATATGAAAATAAATTTTATATCTCTAAAATGGTATGAAGCAGCTAAACTAATAGAAAGACAAGACAAATTATGTTTCATCAAACTATTCAAATTCAATCTAAATTAACTTAATTTCAATTATCGTTATGGTCATGGAAGGCCCAGGTATCACTGCAAGCGAATTAAAATCCATAATTGCTCAACTGCCCGTGCCAGTGGAATCATCTGAATTACTAACTCATCTCCCAAACATAGAAAGGTTGCTGTAGTCCCCATCATAGCAGTCTCAGCACACGCCAAAAGACATAGGCAAAACCGCACAGAAAGTGAACACAGCCAACTGTTCCTTGTCATACGATGTTATTATTCATTGTAAACAATTGGAATATCGAAACACGATCAAAACGGATGAAACACAGCTCACGGTGTGCACAGAGCACTTAACTCAGTAGCTCCTGCAACAAGCCAGATGTGGAATATGAGGAAACTGCAACAAGGAACTATTTTCATACATAGCCTTCAATGGTTCCTGCCGCCTATCCACCATATTGAATTTCAATTGTTTGTATACTATACCTGAAGAAGGCTTTTAGAAACGTCATAGTTTGTCTGGTCTCTGTATTAGTTTAGCTGCTCCAAGCTGTTTTATGTTTATTTGATATCTTCTCTGCAGCTCTACTTACGGCCCTGTATAGTATTTAATATTTGGTATATTTGATATTTGTGCTTATTTCCAAACATGTTCATGTGGTCTGAATTAGCTGTTTTCTCATTTGTTTTCAGGAAGGTTCAAAGCTCAATGATGAGGACCTGTACAAGTTTCTAGCAGATCTGAAGAGACCTTCATCTGTCCTTAAAAGAGTCAAATGCATCCCAGGTCATTTCTTAGTTTTGATATAGCAATTCGAATCAGTAGGAGCATTATTTTATCATGTAACTAACTAGATCTTCTGTATCTATTTATACATTTTTACAAATAAGGCTTTTATAGGAGATTCCTGCATCCCCATTTACTTTACAGGTGAATGCTAAGAAGAATAGGAGATTTTAATTAATTCACTTTAATTTGTTAAGATTGCTTGAACTTGTGTTTAAATAGACAACTTATAAGAAAAATGGCAAAATAATTAAATGTCAAGGAAGTCGATAGACATCTGGTGACTGTAACTTATTGAGTGATAATTTTAAACTTGGTAAATAAAAAGGTTTTTTTAAAGAAAAGTCAAGAAAAGAAAGATGTAAGGAAAATGTTTAATTACTAGGAAACAACATGTAGTAAAAATAATGCTTTGTAAGCTAAATTAGACTAAACTGACGTTCACTTCCATGAGGACTAACCCATCATCATGCACAATTATGAAATATCAAGGTAGAATAAACAATAATAAAAATAACCCTGAAACAAGCCAGGAAAACAAATGTAGTCTACATGAAAAATAGGAGCCAGACAATGACAGCCTAAACAAACCATAAGCAGATCAAGATATTCATACTCAGAACAGGTTATTGCTTCTTTAGAGCACACCTACATAAGATAGGACTCAGTGACTTTTGCAACTTGTGACCGTGGAGCAGCCAAACAAACTCCAGAGCATACACTACATGACTGCATCACTCTCAACACCCTAAGAACACAAATATGACCCAAAGAAGTAACCCCACGTAACAAGTAATGGGGAACTGTTGATTACTCAAATATGCCATCTTGTTCATGATCCAAGTTGGTCTAAATGCATAGCAATAGCTGATTGCTGAAGATGAAGAAGCAGACATGAGAGGTTGAAGGAAGGATGCATGTATACCATGAACACCTGTAGATTGTCCAAAGTGCACTCACTGATGTTGTTTCTTCATTATAAACAATCATTTGTTAATTGAGAATAGTATGATGATATATGGAACCATTATTTATTTTAGTTCTTGCAATAGCCCATATAGCTTTACCTGTAGTGTTGTTTATCTCAGTCTACTATATTCAATACAGTCTTGAAGTATGTGATTAGCACTCTGGGTTGCTTGTCCATACTTAGATATGACTGAGGTGCCAATCTTGAATTTGGTATACATGTAACTTTAGAATCACTTGTGTCCAGTCATGAGGGATATAATGATAACTTGTTCCCATCTATTCACATTATGGTAGGCATCTCTATTTGGGAGTGTGGGGAAGTGGCTCTGATATATTACTTGTATAAGTTTCAAATCCATAGTTGAGCGTGCAGTAAATCACGTTCGATACCGTACATTTATCTTGCAGCAACCCTAAAGCTAGACATCTCACCATGTCCGGAAGAACCAAGGTATACCTTGACATCTGAACTTCTTAGAGTGGAACCATATCCTGATGATAAAGGTCGACCTACCAAAGAGATTCTTGAGTTTCCATCTAAAGAGGTTTTTGTGCCTTACACTACTTACCGGTAATTTTTGATCATCTGTGTTGTTGTGTACTCTTGCCATTGTTATTGTTTACTACCATATAACTTTATGGTGTAAGCCAGTTCTCATTAATATGTTATTGTATGCTACCATATAACTTTATGGTGTAAGCCAGTTCTCATTAATATGTTATTGAATGCTACCATATAACTTTATGGTGTAAATCAATTCTCATTAATTTGTTTACTAGTGTATAGTTTTATGGTGTGAGGAAGATTAAACATCAGCATTACATTGGCTAGTTTCTTGGTTCAAACCCAACCTAACACTCCCTAATCTGCCGAGCTGACATTGATTGGGTACCTGGAAAACAGAATTGGGGAAAGTATAAACGCACCACCTCCCACCCACTACACTTAAGTTAGTCATCAGATTATCTTCATTGTATATCGAACAACTGTCTATAAGTGCTCAGATCTCCTGCCCAGCAAATCCTGCAGTGTGAAATGATGAACTGGTTCACAAGTTCTACCCCGTTCTCCAACATACCGAAGTGATGTGGCCTTGTACATTGGTTAATGATCCAGCAGCCTATGGGTTCCTGCCCTATGTCCCAATCCCATATGGTAGTATCTTCAAGTGTTTATGAGGTGTTTTATTTTTAGTACCTTGAGGTTTGGTGTTCCACTCTCATATGGCATGTGTTACAGGACATCCTTTACTATTTTTCTTTCTTTCTTTCTTTCTTTCTTTCTTTCTTTCTTTCTTTCTTTCTTTCTTTCTTTCTTTCTTTCTTTCTTTCTTTCTTTCTTTCTTTCTTTCTTTCTTTCTTTCTTTCTTTCTATCTATCTCTCTCTCTCTCTTTCTTTCTTTCTTTCTTTCTCTATCTCTTTCTTTCTCTCTCTCTCTCTCTCTCTCTCTCTCTCTCTCTTTCTTTCTCTCTCTCTCTCTCTCTCTCTCTCTCTCTCTCTCTCTCTCTCTCTTTTTGCCTTTTCTTTCTTTCTTTCTTTCTTTCAAATCACAATATACAGAAATATAGTATTTCTGCTTGTCTTACTGAGCGCCCATAAATTATAATCAGATTGTAGGTGTACTGCCTGTTATATCATTTTGTATATATTTTACTTTCTTTAGAAATCTAATGTATGTTTACCCAAAGAGTCTGAACTTTACCAACCGTCAAGGCTCCGCTCGCAACCTGGCAGTTAAAGTACAGTTTCTAGCAAATGAGGATGAGAACTATGCCTTGCCTGTAAGTTGTAGTCCAGCTGTCAGAAAATTTCTTGTACAGTCAGATACAGTCTTTATGTTAGAAATGAGCTGAAGCTGCTAAGTAATTTAACATTCTCAACTTTAAGTGCTTTGTTGTTCCTTGGTCAAGGAAAAGGAGACCCAGGGAAATCTACTTTTTTAATAACATTTATTGTTAACAGTTCTGTAGAACATTTATTATCAGAGAGACACTGAGAAGAACATTGATGAGAGAGGCAATAGCAGCAGGATTCGGCTCCCTCAGTGAGATAGAGCTGCTTGCACAGAACAGAGACAAATGGCGAGATTTGATAAAATATCTTTAAAAGAATTGAAAACTGCTGGAACAAAAATTCAGATAGAGAAGGAGTATCTTGGTCTATGCCCTATGGGCCGGCTATGGCTCGAAAGGTCAATATATAGATAGATAGAACATTTATTTACCTGATTAGCGGTTTTTGTATAAAAATCATTATATTAATAATATGTCACATCATATCAGTAGCAATAATAATAGATTTGTAATATCTGTTTCATAGATTTATATGGTGTTTTATCAGTAAGAGGTTCCAAGTAATGTCAGCAACAATTATGTTTTTCATGTGATATTGTCAATAACAGATGCCATGTTTATCTTGTCCAACAGATGCCATGTTTATCTTGTCCTCAGGTGATATTTGGCAAGTCCAGCTGTCCTGAACTCTCCAGGGAGGCTTTAGCAGCTGTTACATACCACAATAAGTGAGCCGCACATTGTGCTCTAGCATTTGTTATATTTATAGTCCACTAATTTTCTTGTGTGTGGACTTGTGTATGTTGTAAAGAAAATTATCACATATAAAATGTGTGTTTCAGCCTAATGGATATATGACAGGACTATACAGCAACAATCTGATTTATGAAATCTGCAAAAGGAAACAAAGATAAATTCAGCATATATTGACACAGATTAGTCATGATTTTGATCTGTTAATATTAATTTGCCATTACCATCTCCATGGGCTGCCAGTGACCAAAAGTCATGGACCATAACTGGATATGAAGAGAAAAGTCATCTGAGTTGACCTCATGTAATCTATCATACATATATATGAGCCTAGTCATGCCACAAAATGTATAGGGTATATGGTGTTAGTCCCCATTATTTTTTTATACACTTTTGGCACATTATTTTTTTGGACAATGTGATCAATATTACACCAGTGTCGTTTTCACAGGAAAATCCAGCACCAATTTAAGACTGGGTGAACCCAGAAGCCATCTATCAGTATTGAACCTGACATCTTGTCCTCAGTAATAGTCTATTTCACTAACCACTGAGCTAGCACTGCTTCGCATATGTCAGTAAAGCTATAACATATTTTTATGTGAATTTTTCCTTACTTGACACCAGTGAGAAAGAGAATTCATCTGTGCTATATAGAGCCAATGTTGATCTCTGGAAGTGAATGGACAATAGACAAACAAATGGAAAGATGATTAGAGGCCACAGAGATGGAATTTCTCAGAAGAATGTTGAAAGTTCCCTGGACAGCTAAAAAGACCAATAAGGAAATACTCAAAGAGGCCAACACAAAAAGAGAGCTCTTAAAAAACATCAGAAAGAAACAATCAACATTTTTCAGGTACATCATGAAAAGAGGAAAGTTGGAATACTTGGTTACAACTGGCAAAATACTGGGAAAGAGACATCGTGGATGACCAAGAGAGAAGATACTAAATAGTTTTGTGTCATGGCATGGAAAACAGTCAACAACAGAATTAATATGATGTACTGTGGATAGAAGATTGTGGTAGGATGTAATCATCTACACCAACCAGTATGGTATATGATGATAGTGATGATATTTTCACACCTGGAGGCAGACTTAAACTTTTATTGTGATTTTTGTCTTTTAAATGAAGGTCCCCAGACTTCTATGAGGAAGTGAAGATCAAACTGCCAGCCAGGCTGGTTGACACTCATCACTTGCTGTTTACCTTCTACCACATCAGTTGCCAGGTCAAGAAGAATGAACCATTACCCACGGAGGTTCCTGTAGGATACACGGTCAGCCATTTTGTACAAAACTGAGATATGACATTTAAATGTAACACATTTGAGAGTGTTCATAAACGCTGTCATGAATTTAATCATAAATTAATAATATGAGGATTAAGCATAAAGATGTGATTTTTGGTATGATTAAGTGAAAATGTGGTTTGAATTGTCAGTAATATCAAAACTGTGTTTTATTTTTGTGATGGAAGTTTGCATTTTAAACTAAAGAAATAAGAAGAAAATAAAAGTACAGTTCTGATTGTTGTAGAATCAAAAATGATTTCAACTTTGATTAGCATGTAAGAATGGTTGCAACTATGTCCTCCTTGTGGTGGAATAGTTGGAGATGTAGCCTTTTTGTAGTAATGGTTACCACTGTTGCCTGCTTGTGGTACTATGGTACAGCAGTGATCAGTTTGTGGTGAAATGAATGCATCCGTGACCTGTTTGTGATAGAATGGTTGTAACTATGACCTGTTTGTGATAGAACGGTTGTAACTATCACCTGTTTGTGATAGAATGGTTGTAACTATGACCTGTTTGTGATAGAATGGTCACAGCTGTGATCAGATAGTGGTGCAGTAGAATATCTGTGACTAGCATATGATAGAATGGTTGGATGTCTGGTTTACTAGGTATGAGCTGATTGAAATATGTATTTAAGTTTGGAACAATCATTTCTCCTGATAGTCTTTAAGGAATGTTTTATGTTTGGATTTTTACATCTTATTTATACAATAATTAAATTCAAATATTTTGTTTGAATTAGTCTATTTCCCTCATGTTTTGTTATATGTTTTGTTTATTATTGACATTTTCCAGTGGTTACCTCTATATCGAGATGGCCGATTAGTCAATGGAGAATTCAACTTGCCAGTGTCTGTTGAAAGACTGCCTACCAACTACTCCCTACACCATCCTGATGTAAGCCATCAACTTGTAAAGTGTACTTTTATATCTCTATCTCTCTCTCTCTGTGTGCGTGCATGCGTTTTGGTGGAGTAAATAACATCAGAACTATAATTACAAATAGCAAAATGCTATATTTACTCAACATTCCTGTATGGTGCAGAAACATTGACATTACATAAGTAAACAGAGAATTGAAGCCTTTAAAATGTGAATCTATTGGAAAATGGGAAGAATTTGGTGGAAGGAAAAAAAGAAAAAACAAGGAAGTTCTGAATCAGCTGAAAATTTAAAAAGAGCTACTTAACACAATTAAAAAAAGACAGCTTAAATTCTTTGGACATGTGAAGAAACAGAATTCCCTTGTAAGAGTTATCTTGGAAGGGAAGGTAGATGAGGCAGACCAAGACTAAAGTGGACTGATAACATCAAAAGGTGGTCAGGTGAACCTATGACAATGCGCACCATCAAGACAAGAGACAGTTTAAAATGACTGTCTGAGGCAGCCAGCCTTCATTGTGGAGACAGCACCCAATGAATTAATGATCTTCTGTATGATTCACTAGATTATGATGAATCAAGCAACTTACTTCCAACATAAAAGTATACATAAAGCTACATGGGTGTCACCAGATCATAGAACGGAAAATCAAATTGATCACATATGTATTAATAATAAGTTTAAGTAATCCTTACAGGATGTAAAAGTATACAGAGGGACAGATGTAGCTTCAGTTCATCATCTTCTGATAGTCAAACTTAAAATTAAACTAAAAAGGTATACTACAACGAATAAGGGTAGAAAGTATTTTAATGTAGGGTTTCTTAAAGAACAAGGAATTAAAGATAAATTCACAGTCACAATATCAAACAAATACCAAGTCCTCCAACAACTAGAAAATACAATAAATACAGAAGATCATTGGAAACAGGTAAAAGATATAATATGGAAAGAGACATACGAAGAAACACTGGGGAAAAGAGAACGCCAGAATAAGGCATGGATGACAGCAGAGACTCTGGATAAAATTAAAGAAAGAAAGAACAAGAAAGCAGACATAAATAAAAGCAAAACAAGAAGTAATAAAGCCAAGACACAGGAAGCTTACACAGAGGTGAACAAAGAAGTGAGAAGATGCATTAAAAGGGATAAGAGGAAATATATAGATGAACTAGCTAAAGAGGCAGAAGAAGCTGCAAATAAAGGGAATATGAAAGAACTGTACAACGGCACAAAGAAATTAAGTGGAAAATACAAACAGATCAATGCCTTTATTAAAGATAAGAAAGGAAATCTGCTTAGTAATATAAGGGAACAAATGGAGAGATGGAAAGAGCACTTTGAAGAACTTTTGAACAGACCCGGCTCAAATAATCCTCCAGATATACTACCAGCAAAAGAAGAGTTATTACGTTAACTGTGGAAAACCAAGCAAAGAAGAAATAATGAAAGCCATCAAACTATTAAAAAAATGGTAAAGTCACAGGACCAGATGAAATTCCTTCGGAAGCCATCAAAACAGATATTAACACCTCTACCAAGATGTTACATAATCTATTAGATAAAATTTGGGAGAGGGAAGAAATACCTAAAGACTGGAAAGAAGGTTATATGATCAGACTACCAAAGAAAGGAAGTTTACAGGAGTGCACAAATTATAGGGGAATTATGCTACTATCAGTGCCAGGAAAAATATTAGGCAGAATCATTCTGGAGAGACTAAAAGAGGCTATAGAGAAACACTTGAGAGATGAACAAGCAGGTTTTAGGAAGAACAGATCATGTGCTGATCAAATAACTACTCTACGTATAATAGTTGAACAAAGTTTAGAACTAAAATTCCCACTTTATATTGGATTCATAGATTACGAAAAGGCATTTGATAGTTTAGACAGAAGAATGCTTTGGAAGTTGCCGAGTCATTACGGAATCCCCATAAAGTTTATTAACCTGATAAAAACAATGTGTGAAGGAACGAAATGTAGTGTGGTACATGATGGACAGATTACAGAAGCATTTGAAATAAGAACAGGAGTAAGGCAGGGATGCCTTCTGTCTCCATTTCTCTTTCTACTGGCCGTAGATTGGATTATGAAAATAACTCAAAACAACAGAAATGGGATCCAGTGGTCGCTGACCAAACAACTTGATGATTTAGACTTTGCTGATGACATAGCTCTCCTATCACACAGCCATCAACAAATGCAGAATAAAATGAGCATACTTGATGAGAGATCACAACAGCTAGGACTGAAGATTAATAGAGATAAGATCAACATTACATATTCATAACCCACAAGTGGATATCAAAATAGAAGGAATAGACCTGGAGACAGTTCAGAGCTACAACTACCTTGGACATACTATAACCAGTGATGGAAAATGTACAACTGAAATAAGCAAAAGAATAGGAATGGCAAAAAGTAATTTTAATGTCATGAAGGACATACTAACATCAAAACAAATAACACCAGGGCTAAAACTAAGAATAGTAAAATGTTACATCTTCTCAATATTCCTACATGGTGCAGAAACATGGACATTAGACAAGAAAACACAACAGAGAATCGAAGCCTTTGAATTGTGGATATATAGAAGAATGGGTAGAATTGGATTGAAGGAAAAGAAAACAAACGATGAAGTCTTAAAACAACTTAAAATGAAAAGAGCACTACTAAGCACAATTCAAACATGACAAATGCGATTTTCGGGCCAAATTAAAAGACACCTCAGCCTACTAAAAGTAATCTTGGAGGAGAAAATACAAGGTAAAAGAGGCAGAGGCGGACCAAGACTAACATGGACAATTAATATCAAAAGATGAACAAATCTGCCTATGACAACCTGCACCATCAAAGCAAGAGACAGAGCAGAATGGCGCTCCATGGTATCCAACCTTTGTTGCGGAGAAGGCACTCAATGATGATGAAGACCAACATTATGAGAATTAATGCAGCTGGCAATAACCAAATAAAACTAGGAGAAATACCTCTAATAGACATACAATCTTACATATATCTGGGCAGTAATATAGATAAAGAGGGAGGAACAGAAAATGATACCAAAATAAGGATATCAAAAGCAAGAGGAGCTTTCATTACACTGGGAAACATATAGAAATCCAAAGAAATTAGGTTAAATACAAAAATAAAAATGTTCAACTCAAATGTAAAGTCTGTCCTATTATATGGCTGTGAAACATGGAAAGCAACAAAATTGACAATCACGAAGATACAGACTTTCATTAATGGATGCTTATGCAGAATAAAAGGTTGGAAATGGCAGGACAAAATCACTAACATAGAATTATGGAAATGTACCAGTCAAATACCAGTGGATAAAGAGATACAATGAAGACGATGGCGCTGGATAGGACACACACTACGGAAGCCAACTGAGAGTATTACACAACATGCCCTTTTTTGGAATCCCCTGGGGAAAAGACAAAGAGGAAGACCAAGGAATTATTGGAGAAGACAGATAGAAGCAAAGATGAAGATGATGGGGAAGACATGGAATGATCTTAAAAGAATGGCAAAAACAGAATGACTTGGAAAGTGTTTGTTGAAGACCTAAGCTCAATTGGGAGCTAAAGAGGTAGAAAAAGAAGCAACTTACTTATGTTGCTCTACTTGAGACATACATGACCAAGAAAATATATAGTCCCCATGAGTTCCAGGTTGACTAAGCAGCAACAAGGTTTCATGATTTGTTTTTCCAATCAGAGTCAGATTCCCAGCATGAAGTGGGTAGACAACCACAAGGGAGTGTTCCAGGTGTCTGTCAGAACAGTCTCATCTATCTTTGCTCAGGTAAGTTGTATAATCCCATCTATTTTTGTTGATTCAAGCTATATAGTCTCGTCTATCTTTGTTGAGACAAGCTGTATAATCTCATTTATTTTTGTTGATACAAGCTGTATAGTATCATTTATATTTGTTGAGACAATCTGTATAATCTCATTTATTTTTGTTGATACAAGCTGTATAGTATCATTTATATTTGTTGAGACAATCTGTACAATCTCATCTATTTTTGTTGATACAAGCTGTATAGTCTCATTTATCTTTGTTGATACAAGCTGTATAGTCTCATTTATCTTTGTTGATACAAGCTGTATAGTCTCATTTATCTTTGTTGGGACAAGCTGTATAATCTCATCTATCTTTGCTCATGTAAACTGTATAGTCTCATCTCCTCTCAGGTAAGTTATTGTTTTAACATATATTTTCTCAGGTACAAGTAAGATATATCATTTTCCAGTATCTCAGTCAGTTTAACTGCAGTTTTTGTTTGTTTGCTTTGTTTAGTCAGTGCTATCTCTGATGTACTGATGGCAAGGACCTTGTCTGTCTGGTAGATCCACAAGGGCCAACAGACAGGAAGAAGTTTAGCCATGAGAGTACCCTTGTCTAGTAATTAAGGCCAGGCTGTGTAAAAAGTTATTACAAAATATGTCAACACAACTTCAACATTGAATTAGTAACTAACGTTGGCTGCTGTCTGCTTTCCCTCTGTTGTTGTTGGAAAATGAAACATTGATGATTATAGTAATGATTATTTCTTCTTCAACGATCAACTATTGCAATGCGTTTAGATCAATTTGGGTCACGAATAATATGGGGCATTTGAGGTCATCACCAGTTCCCCATAACTTGTCATGTTGTTTCTGTGGGCCATATTTGTGTACTTAGGATGTTTAGAGTGCTGCAGTCTTGTAGTGTATGCCCTGGAGTTTGGTTGGCTGCTCCGCAGTCACATGTTGCAAAAGTCACTGAGTCCTATCTTGTGTAGATGTGCTCTGAGGCAGCAATAACATGTTCTGAGTCTGAATATCTTGGTCTGCTCATGGTTTGTTTAGGCTATCATGTTCTGGCTCCTATTGTTCATGTAGCCTACATTTTGTTTTCCTGGCTTGTTTCAGGGTTGTTTTTATTCTCTTGTGTCTCCCTTTGGTCTGCTCATGTGTGCTATGTTTGTTTAGGCTGTCATGTTGTGGCTCATATTTTACATGCAACTTCCTCCATTCTTTTTCTAGCTTGTTTCAGGATTGTTTTTATTTCTTTGAGGCTCTGGGGTTGGTTGGGCTGTAATGATTATAATCTGATATTTATTAGTTTGCTTACTTTAGTCGTAACAGTTCAGAAATAAATCACTATTTTTGTTTTTAGAAAATGAGAGTACATTGCAAGAAATGATACAAACCATGATAAAAGAACTGATTTCTGTCAGTGACTCATAGCTGACTGCTGGCATTACGGTCGGTCAACTAGACCTAGCCAAGACCCTACACACCTAAAACTACCTAGCTTGGCCAGGGAAGAAGTATAAAAAAGGGAAAGATGAACTTGGTCACAAAAGTGCTACGACAAAGTTGGCTCAAATGTTGGGGTAGACTGTAACAGGCATCCTTTACTAGATGAAGGAGATAAGAAGAAAAATAAAACATCTAAAGGAAATGTATTGTTTCATTAGAATGAACTGCCTTTCCTCTAGTGGGACAAAAGGAAAAGTATTGAGAAGTCAACCTTGAGAGATATTGAGAAGGATACTTAAGACAGACAAAGATAGCAGGCACAAAACTCCATTACTGTAATTTAGAAGCTCATCCAAAATAGAGACTAATGATGAGATACATTGTGAGCCCCTTGTGATGCCTGACAGCACTGGAACAATGTAAGTTGTACAGAAGAGAAGAAAGCAAGACATGTTTTTGACTTAACCCTAGATTACAACACCTATACATGAGTCACGCCTGCTTGTAAACATTGTGATCACTAATTATTACATATGAAGTTAGAAAATAGTATTTTCTTTGAACTTTTGCTACAAAGCTGTGTGTTTACACAAAGAGAGACACAGGAATCAGATGCAGTAATATAATAGCTTCATACTTTTGATGAAGTGCATGTTGGTGTTTGATCCAACATCAAAGGAATGACACAAGAATCAGATGCAGTTATATGATAGCTTCATACTTTTGATGAAGTGCATGTTGGTGTTTGATCCAACATCAAAGGAATGACACAAGAATCAGATGCAGTAATATGATAGCTTCATACTTTTGATGAAGTGCATGTTGGTGTTTGATCCAACATCAAAGAAATGACACAGAAATCAGATGCAGTAATATGATAGCTTCATACTTTTGATGAAGTGCATGTTGGTGTTTGATCCAACATCAAAGAAATGACACAAGAATCAGGTGCAGTAATATGATAGCTCCATACTTTTGATGAAGTACATGTTGGTGTTTGATCCAACATCAAAGAAATGACACAGGAATCAGATACAGTAATATGATAGCTTCATACTTTTGATGAAGTACATGTTGGTGTTTGATCCAACATCAAAGGAAACAAATTCAACACTCAGGGGTCATCGGAAGTAGTAATTAAAAAGGTATAGGGAGGGGGGAAATGTTTGCCAGCACAAACTGTCAAATTAAAAAAAGAATTGTAATTTGAGGTCTCATTTTTTTCTGAGGGTATCGTAATCCAGGGTTAATGGAAGAAAAATGTCTTATTGTTGTGCTATCAGCTTTATTTTATGTGTCCTTGCAGGATGAACACATAGACCGCTTCATGAATCTGTACGCTACCGTACAAGAACAGAAGATACCTCCACGAATGAATGAGATTGCCTTTGAGAATGAGCTGAAGCGTAGTATCATGGACATTAATAATGCCAAGGGAGAGACTCTAGTTCAGTTCCTGCCTCTAATTCTGGACAGACTCATCAGTCTGATGGTGAGACCTCCAGTCATTGGGGGAAATGTTGGTAAGCAAAGAGAACATAATATTAATGTCAGTCTCTACTAGGTCACAGATAACCCTATTTGATATTCATATTTGTTTTAGACCTAGAAATCTATAACTATTAGCACATTTTTAAAATAAATACTGCACCTTGGGTCAAATATTTCATGAAAATTTGCCCTTACAGTAACTTATATTTTCTATGAAGCCAAACTATCATAGTGAAATAGCTAAAAGAATAATAAAAAAAAAAAGACAGCATATAGAAAACATTAAAAGAGACCATGTACTTATGCATGCAAATGTATATTCAGTAGAGGTTTTAAAACTAATTTCAAATTTTGTCTTTTTTTAAACAAAAAAGCTAGATATTGTCTTTGACATCAGCTAAACAATGATACCCCATTCATGCCTGCACATCAAATGTTGACAAGTTATGCACTTTTATGTACATTTTAAACATGTTTCATCAAGTTTTATTAGGGAATCGATTCAAAATAATTTTGATCCATTTTAATTATTTTTTTAGCTGTTATTTTAAATTTTAAAACATTTGCAAAAAATCTGCAGTGCCTTAGCGTGTTCAACTCCTTGCTAGTGAATGTGTTAATACAGATTGAGCAATACAGATTGATTGATTGTCTCTCCTGACAATTGATTTTTACATCTTTATTCAGTATTAGTCCCACCAGCAGACCCCAGAAATGGGAAAATGCTGTAAAAATAGTTTTTGATTTTGGTCGAATATTATTAATGTGATTTTGGCTTTCATATATTTTATCAGCTATTTTAAAATTTGTAAAATGACAGTGACTGGTTTATGTTTCTGACAGTGAACTGTGGACAGTCTACATTTGAGGCTATCGCTCAGGTTGTGCTTACAGTTCATGATCTACTAGATGAGAAGAATGATCACAATGGACGGAATCTCTTGCTGGCTTCATACATCCATTACAACTTCAGCATACCATTTCAGGGACTTATCCATCAAGGTATGAGAATTGGTTCATGAAGGTTTGGAAGCTTATCCATTTAGGTTTGAAAATTTATGGTGGTATGTGAGATTAGTTAGCATGGAAAAAACTTATCCATTAAGAACACTTATCCACCAATGATAAGAGAATATCTCTTTGAAGGGATAGTTAGTCTACTTACAGAGAGATGCAAACTTTGTCAATTATGGTATGAGTTGGGGGTAGAGGAGGGGAGCAGTTACACAAAACAAGATATGATAAAGCACATTTTTGTGGCAACCTTGTAGAACAGTTTCTCCACAAAATAGCAATATAAAAAAATATATTCTCATCAAAAGAAATACAATAATTCATGGAGACACAGGAAGAAACAACAAATTACTTCATTATCTATTCTGGCTCTGAGGAAAGCACAACTGACTACAATCTTCTAACTACCAACAGGATATCAGAGACCCCAGATCTATAGATTGTAAATGACTATGATCTACTGTAAAAGGTGAATGTGTGGCCAAATGTAAACAGGCCAGGGACGTAAACAGACACACACCGTTGACTGACTGCGACCTTGACTTCGCACTGACTGATCGGCCACCCTGATGTTTCGCAGTGAATCATATATTTCTAGTACTTCGCGCTGATTTGTTGACTTGCTGGTCTCGTTAAATCTGCTGACCAGATTTTCTGTCTTCCCCAATGTTCATTCATCACTAGTCCAACACCCACTGTGCCACTAATGGAAGAATATAACTGAAAGCAACACCACATGAAAAACTGTACTTGCTGTTTATTTCATACAACTTCTGCCGTTAACACCAGGCAGTATCTAGTTCATTCAGCCACATTAACTAGATTTAAATGATTGATAACATCAGCCACAACCTGCATGCACAATAACAATTCTGCATAATCATGACTCTGACTGTTCACATCTCTAGCACAAATACAGTACTGTTTAAAATGTCTCACTGCTAATTTCTATCGTGAGAAATGTTCTGTCTCATGGACCCAGGTCTAGCTAGCTGAATGGCTCAGCCCTAACTAAGCTCAGATTAATGTTTCTTGTCCAATGGACTACAGAAACTACAACTTGATGGCTCCACCTGTTCTCCGTCTTGAATAATGTCTTCTCTAAATTAGACTTATGACACGTTAGTAGCTCAACATGATTTCTGTCTTGAATAAAGTCTTCGCCTATCTATCTATCTATTGACCTTTCAAGCCGTAGCCGGCCCATAGGGCGTAGACCAAGATACTCCTTCTCTCATCTGAATTTTTGTTCTAGCAGTTTTCAATTCTTTTAAAGATATTTTATCAAATCTCGCCATTTGTCTCTGTTCTGTGCAAAAAGCTCTATCTCATTGAGGGAGCCGATTCCTGCTGCTTTTGCCTCTCTCAGCAATGTTCTTCTCAGTGTCTCTCTGGGTCTTCCTCTTTTTCTCTTACCTGCTGTTTCCCACATGAGGGCTTGCTTTGCTATTCGGTTATTATCTCTTCTCATCACATGTCCAACATATGACCATCGTCTTTTCTTTATTACTGAAGATATTAGTGGTTGATTGGCAATTTCTCTAATTTCCTCGTTTGTTTTGAATTCGTTCCACGCTATACCAAGTATTTTCCTTAGACATTTATTTTCAAATGCGTTCAACTTTGTTTCTATATCTCTTGTTGTTTTCCAGCTTTCACACGCATACGTAAGGGTTGATAGTACATTTGCTTAGAATAGTCTAAATTTTGTGTTTGTGCTGATGAGTTTTGATTTCCACAACTTTTCAAGGCTTCTGAAAGACATTGCTACTTTAGCTATTCTGATTCTAATTTCTTTGCTTGTATCCCCTTCTCGATCAATGTGACTTCCAAGATAGATAAAGTGATCGATCTCTTCCACTGGTTTGTTTTCCATGTATATTTTGTCGCCTATTCATTTGCCTATATTCTTCACCAGTACATATGAACAAATTGCAAATTACTGGCTTCACACGATCTCTGTCTTGAAGACTGTCATCTCTTCTAAATTGTGAACAAATTGCTAGTTAGTGGCTTAACACGAGCTCAGTCCTCGTTCACGTTTCCTGCTCAACTGACTAAGTCTGTCTCTTTTTGCGTATGTCTTTTCCTGTCAGCCAATCATATAATTTGTTATATTAATTGTCCTTTCTCTTACTAACGCTCATTCATACAAGAGACTCTCATGTTTCTGTCTAGAGTTCACTATTCTCATTTCCTTGTGATTTTCATTTCGTTCACTCCTCATTCCATAATATCATTCCAATAGTGGGGGACTGGGTAGGGTTTAGGATGGTCCCAGGTTTGAGTCCCACTACAGGCAGTGAGAATTTTTCAGGTTGAATCCATGGTTTCATTGTGGCTTTACCCTACGCTGGTCTCTGGGTAGTGAAATTTTATATCTAGCACTCCCTGAAAATAAAGAAAAACTGAAGGTCCTGTGTGCACTTGCACACGCTAAAGAACCCTTGGCAGTTGAAAGTCACAAATATTAGGCCAAAAATGGCAACTGCCTGAGGAAAAAATTGTTCAGCAAACCCACCCATGCTGAATATGGATGCCTCAGACCAAAAGGTGTAGATATCATGGCCTTGCATTAAAGTAGTGACACAATTCTTTCCACGACCACTTAACGGGTGATGACTTAGAAGAGGAAATCTGCTAGTGTATATGCCAAGCTGGCCCACTCACTCTAGAACAAGTGTCCTAACGGACAAAAAGTGCAGATATTGTGGCTTGCCATGAACTAGCAATACCATCTACACACCCTATTAGGTTGAACACTAAAGAAGAAGAACTCATTGTGACATCTCATCTGCAGTGTTATCCACAGCTGTTTGTTTTCATCTCAATTTTAAATTTTAGTTCCGGAGTCCTAGTCTGAATGAGCCATGATTGCAGAGGAAGAAGAAGAAATTTGAGTTATAATCTTGGAAATAAATTTTGCAGCATTTATGGATGATGTCCTGAACCTAGTACATCCTACTGATTCTTAAAATTGACATTTTGTGAAAGTGGTTTCAATGTGTGACACCACACACAAAACATAAAGTTTTTAGTTTAAAGTCAAGATTTCTGTAGGAATTATATTTTAGCAGAGTAATGCTTGTAACAAAATATTAAAGAAATGGCCAATCTGAAAGTTTTTATAGTGAAATATACCAATTTTAACCACACACATTTTTAAAATGTTAAGATATATTGTCCTCTAACCACTGTGAATGTATAGTAGAAGAAGCATGTGTATTTTATCTTTCTGGAAAGATACAAATAAGCAAACCAGCTAAAGTCTCAGTGACAAACAACTGTGATATATCAGGCTTACTTCTAGTAACAAGATACTGTGCCAAAGGGCATGAGTTTGGACCCTGGTTTAGGCTGTGTATTAGTTTTTGCTGTTTTGCAGATTTTCCCTCAAAGTGCTGTTCCATTGTCTGTGTTCTTGTGTCATTTATGCTCATAATGAATACAACATTCACAGGTTCCTCACCCAACATTGGCAGCCCTCATTCTCAAGGCTATGCCACACTAGGCCGACCTTCCTCTCTGCAAGTCTCCAAGGCCAACTATCAGCGAAGTTCAAGCAACCCTGACCTGGCAGGAAGTACACCAACTTCACCTGACCTTGAGTTTTCAACTTTCACAGGTTACTTGATGTTTTTACTAATTCAGTCATTATTTACATTGCAACATTACCTCCCTTGACTGGTCAACAGCCAGCACATCAGTGTAATCAATGCAACAGCCACTTCAAATTTTGCATTAATCCCATCAGTCATCTAAGATGTCGATAATCTTGAACTGGCTGTTGTCCCATTTAGAGCCCTAGATGTGAATGACCATTGGTAAACAAAGAGAAAGGAAAAAAAAAGATCTCCTAACTCATCTTATCAGAGAATGATGACAATGTAATCCTCATTGAATCAATAAACAAACAACTTAATACAACACAGGTATTAAAACAGGTAAATGAATTTAAATATTTGGGAACTTTGTTAACCTCATACGGAAGATGTACAAAAAAGGTGAGATGCAGAATGGCTCAGGCAAAAGCAGCTTTCCAAAAAATGAGGAGGATACTATGCAATCCATTTTTGACAATAGAAACAAGAAAAAGAGTTCTTAAATGTTATGTAGAGCCAGTCTTAACATATGGATGCGAATCATGGACAATAGGACAACAGACAAGAAAATCACTGGAGTCTGTAGAATTTGGTTTTACAGAAGAATGTTGAGAGTACCATGGACAGCTAAGAAGAGTAATGAAGTTGTTCTGAGAGAGGTCAAAGCAAAAAGAGAGCTAATTTCCAATATTAGGAAGAAACAATCATCATTTTTTGGCCATGTAATGAGAAGAGAACAACTGGATTATAATGTAACAACTGGAAAAATTGAGGGATGAAGAGATAGATGGAAGCAAAGAGAAAAAAATAACAGACAGCTTAAGAGAATGGCTTGGCAGAAGGTCAACAACAGAAATGATAAATAGCTGCCGAGATCAAAAGTTGTGGAGAGACATGATCACCTACGCCAGTAGGCCCGGTACTTGATGATGATGAATATAACACACTATATGATAATATCTAAATACATCAATTTCTAATACTTATATAGAAATAAATACTTTTTTCATTTGGTCTGTGTTTATTTTCATTTCTTTAGCTATTACTAAATATTTATTGATTTCTATTGCATCAATTGTAGATAGAATTAGTTATGATAAATATTATTTTCATTCCCTTTAGGTCGTCCATTGGACCGATCTGGCAGCATGAAGACTGATGAACCAGGCCAAGGCATTCCCAAAATTAGGGGCAAGAAGGTAACAATTATACAGATTTTGATTGAATAAGTGATCACACACATTTTTCAGAAAGGTTACAGCATCTCTTTTGTAGCCATAGACCTTTCTTCAAAATGACAAGAAAAAACAGTTGTGTCCATAGACCTTTCTTCAATATGACAAGAAAAAACAGTTGTGTCCATAGACCTTTCTTCAATATGACAAGAAAAAACAGTTGTGTCCATAGACCTTTCTTCAATATGACAAGAAAATACAGTTGTGTCCTTAGACCTTTCTTCAATATGACAAGAAAAAACAGTTGTGTCGATAGACCTTTCTTCAATATGACAAGAAAAAACAGTTGTGTCCATAGACCTTTCTTCAATATGACAAGAAAAAACAGTTGTGTCCACAGACCTTTCTTTAATATGACAAGAATAAACAGTTGTGTCCATAGACCTTTCTTTAATATGACAAGAATAAACAGTTGTGTCCATAGACCTTTCTTCAATATGACAAGTATAAACAGTTGTGTCCATAGACCTTTCTTCAATATGACAAGAATAAACAATTGTGTCTATAGACATTTCTTCAATATGACAAGAATAAACAATTGTGTCCATAGACCTTTCTTCAATATGACAAGAAAATACAGTTGTGTCCATAGACCTTTCTTCAATATGACAAGAAAAAACAGTTGTGTCCATAGACCTTTCTTCAATATGACAAGAATAAACAGTTGTGTCCATAGACCTTTCTTCAATATGACAAGAATAAACAATTGTGTCCATAGACCTTTCTTCAATATGACAAGAATAAACAATTGTGTCGATAGACCTTTCTTCAATATGACAAGAATAAACAATTGTGTCCATAGACCTTTCTTCAATATGACAAGAAAAAACAGTTGTGTCCATAGACCTTTCTTCAATATGACAAGAATAAACAATTGTGTCCATAGACCTTTCTTCAATATAACATGAATAAACAATTGTGTCCATAGACCTTTCTTCAATATGACAAGAATAAACAATTGTGTCCATAGACCTTTCTTCAATATGACAAGAAAAAACAGTTGTGTCCATAGACCTTTCTTCAATATGACAAGAATAAACAATTGTGTCCATAGACCTTTCTTCAATATAACATGAATAAACAATTGTGTCCATAGACCTTTCTTCAATATAACAAGAATAAACAATTGTGTCCATAGACCTTTCTTCAATATGACAAGAAAAAACAGTTGTGTCCATAGACCTTTCTTCAATATGACAAGAAAAAACAGTTGTGTCCATAGACCTTTCTTCAATATGACAAGAAAAAACAGTTGTGTCCATAGACCTTTCTTCAATATGACAAGAATAAACAATTGTGTCCATAGACCTTTCTTCAATATAACAAGAAAAAACAGTTGTGTCCATAGACCTTTCTTCAATATGACAAGAATAAACAATTGTGTCCATAGACCTTTCTTCAATATGACAAGAATAAACAATTGTGTCCAAAGACCTTTCTTCAATATGACAAGAATAAACAGTTGTGTCCATAGACCTTTCTTCAATATAACAAGAATAAACAATTGTGTCCATAGACCTTTCTTCAATATGACAAGAATAAACAATTGTGTCCAAAGACCTTTCTTCGATATGACAAGAATAAACAGTTGTGTCCATAGACCTTTCTTCAATATAACAAGAATAAACAATTGTGTCCATAGACCTTTCTTCAATATAACAAGAATAAACAGTTGTGTCAATAGACCTTTCTTCAATATAACAAGAATAAACAATTGTGTCCATAGACCTTTGTTCAATATAACAAGAATAAACAATTGTGGCCACCTTTCTTCTGGATGACAAATGACACACGTTAAAACATGAACAAATATATGTATTTGCATTAAAATATAATGACAACATAATTATAATGGGGGAAGATGATCTTTGGCAAGAAAGAAGGGAAGCAGAAATGAAACAATCTGAAAAGCCCAAAATAAAATATACAATTCCCCACTGTCACCAACTTTATTGTAGCCTCATTTACCAAACTGGAGGCCTTGACACTCATCCAGCAAATGAGCTGAGTGCAGTCAGTGATTCACGGCTGACTGCATATGTCAGGATCAGTGAACAACAGAGCTGTTCAAGACAATGCTTCACCTCTCAGCTGTGCTCCCTTAAACAGACTATTTAGTTTGGTGAAGCGAGTAGTGATCAAAGAGGGGAGGCAACATGGTCCTCAAAAATGCTGTGCTGAAGTTGGGCTGAAAGACACAAATAAACCATAACACATTTATGCCCACTTAACGTCCTTATAAGGATGGATGGCAAAGATTCATTCCTCTAGTACCCAATGGATGACTCTGGAAAGAGGAAGAGAAATTTACAAAACTGACATGATTTAAATGTTTAAACTAACATTTGTGTCCAACCTCTGTTTTAATGCATTGATGTAACAACACGGCCTTGAGTGTGCAGACATTCTGAGTTCATTTGTTTGATGTTTCAGCATTTTGATGCTTTGAGTATTTTCTCTTACAGCTCGTGCACGAGGAATTAGCTCTCCAATGGGTTGTATCCAGTGGATCAACAAGAGAGCTAGCCCTTAACAATGCCTGGTTCTTTTTTGAGCTAATGGTAAGTCTTAGATTTGAATCTTGAGCTGTGTTTGAACTATTAGAGTTAGTGCACATTTAATAAGTTAATTCCTGGAATAATCAAAAGGAAGATAGCTCCTGGAATTATCAAAAGAAAAATAATTATTGAGAATAAAATAAATACATTGATAATTGAAATAGTCAAAAGGAAGATCATTCCTAATAATAAAACAAAGACATTGATATTTGAAATAGTCAAAAGGAAGATCATCGTGGAATTTGCAAAAAGAGGATAATTCCTGAGAATCAAATAAAGGAATTAATAATTGAAATAGTCAAAAGGAAGATAATTCTTGAGAATAAAATAAATACATTGATAATTGAAATAGTCTAAAGGATATTAATTCCTGGAAAGGCAAAGAGAATGTAATTCCTAGGAGTAAAATAAATACATTGACAATTGAAATTGCCTAAAGGAGGATAATTTTTTGGAAAAAAATAAAAACATTAATCGTTGAAATAGACAAAGGAAATATATTTCCTAGGAATAAAATGAACACATTAACAATTGAAATATACAAAAGGCAGAAAATTTAAAGTAAGAAGAGCCTGAAAGTCTTCATGTTAACAATGCTGTAATCTTGCTTGTATATCATCATGTTGTTCCAATTAAAACTCTTTTATTTCACCCTCAGTCTCTATGTATGACTCACTCTCCATGTCAAACTACTCCTCTCCCAACAATAAAAAAATGAAGAAAGCTGGATGTTCATACTAATGCCTGTAATAGCTTTTTTTGTCAGTTCTTATCAACAAATCACGTTCGCGTTTACAAGTCCCAAGAATTGAACCAGTACCATTATAGCACAGCTGTCGTGGGCCTCTATTTAAACACAGTAGATTTAGAAAATAATTGTTTTTGTACCTTTGAGTTCTTAACTACATTACAAATGGTTTTATATATTTCATGTCTGTAAAACATGAAAAGAGCAGTTGATTGATTTTTAGCTAAAAAATATAACATTGCTGGGAACAGCAAATAATTGCAGTGCTGTGGTAAAGCTGGTAGCAGGAACAAGTAGTGGGGAGTGACGTACACTCCTACAAGGTCTGGTGACAGCTTTACAAAAAAGGAACACAACAAAATACTGACGTTTCTGCCTACATGTGGCCTTCTTCTAAGAACAAGAACAACACAAACAGACAACGAAATAAAGATAAACTCTACTATATCTAGAATGAGCATGACAAGTAAATCAAGAAAAATAAAATAACATTATTGTTAGAAGAGGAAGCACATCAGTCTCTAGAGACTTCTGAAGCCTCATGTTGTTGTTAACTTAGTGGACGTCTGGTGTCTGTTTGCTGATTTAACCCACTAATTGCTTCAGTGATGTCACAGTATGGTCATAAGAAATAAACAAATATTTATGATTTGAGCTAAACTAAGAGATGAAAGACATTTTAGCCTATGATATGATGTATGTGTGCATAAATGACATGCCAACAGATTTAGTTTTTTGGGCTAATGCTAACTGATACATCTCTATTGGCAAGGTACTGTGCTGCATGGGTACTAGTTCAATTCTAGGGGCTTTCTGTATTCTATGTTGTTTGTTATGGTTCTGAGTGCTATTCACTTACCAAGTAATTGAAGTCAGTATATTCTTGTATGGAGTGACTTTCTTCTGTCTGGCTTGGCAGGTCAAAGCAATGGCAGAACATCTGGACCAGGTAGACAAACTGTGTGTACCTCGACAGATGAGATTCCCTGACCATTTTGTGGATGATGTCACTTCCCTAGTTACAATGATCATCAAAGATGTTGTGGATCGCTACATTAAGGTATCTCAAACTGTGTTCATTTCTTATTTCATTAAATTTTCCCTTGCCATTGATTTAGCTGTGTTGATTTCTTACTTCATTAAGGTTTTTCTAACAATACTGAATTCTTGTTCCCTAATGAACTTAAATTTGTAGAAAATGTTCATTTTCTAAGTATAGTAAAAGCACAAATTATTGTTCCACTTGCTGTCAGTTACACATGTGTAAGTGTGTGTGTACATACACATGCATGCAATGTTTCCTTTGTGCATTTTTATGTCATGTTGAAAAAAAAATGTCACAAAATGTTCTCCAGATTATATATTTTAATAGGAGCAGCAATAGAGCAGTAATTAATGAACTGAGGACAGATGGTCTGGTTTGATCCCAGTGTCAGTTTCTAGTTCTATCCAGATTGAAATGGTGACCTCATTTTTGCTGACAAAGAAAGGCAATGCTGGCATGATGCTGCTTGAATTACTAAAAAATGTGCATTTGGTCATAAAATATGGGCACTAAGAATATATTTCCCTATATTCCATGGTGTGTGACAAAGATTTACATTACATGTTTAAATTTTTTATCATGTTGGGGGTCCAAAATGCGCACAAAATCATAGCTGACCAAAACTTAACTCCATGTCATGGAGGTCCTTGAAGGTCACTTAGTTTAAACTTTAGAGCGGGGATTCGAGAAGGGAGGCAAGTTTGGTTCCAAAGATGCACAGTGGAGTGTGTAGAATGCTTGAAAGTTGTAGATATTTTAGCAAACAACTACAACACATTGCATTAAATGTTTTCTTTTGGAGGAAAGAGAGTAAAATATGTTATCTTTTGTTAACTTTATTTCTGTTTTACTGTCGTTCTTAAGGAGCCGCCATTGATCAAGACACTCAACACCAGCCTAGCCTTCTTCCTCCATGATCTGCTGTCACTGATGGACAGGGGCTTTGTGTTTCACCTGATAAGAGAGTATTGTCGAGCTGTAAGTGTTACAACAAATGTTGTAGTCTGGAGGTAGTCACTCTTTAACATTTTTGATTGATTCCCTGCAAAGTGATTGTTTCTCATGACACTAGAGTTCTGTTGAGCCATGAGTTTTCCAATAATCTGAGAATAGTCACACTTTAACTTTTCTGATTGGTTCACCACAGAGACTACTTGCAATCCATGTTTGTGTGAAGTGAAGAGCGATGGATTTACAATACATTTAGATGAAATTGCTGTCCAGCTAGTGGCACGGAAAATAACATGCAGGATACAAGAAAATACATTTAAAATGTGTGGTCATATTGTAAAGTATCACTGCAGCCTCAATTCAGATGTTATTTACACAAATAACATGAGAATTATCCCTTTGTTATCTGCAGGACATACATACACTTGAAATGTTCACCAAAAAATGATCACATCGTTCATAAGGAAAAGATGATAGACTTATATCATTTAGAATAGAACTTTGTTTCAGCTAATCAGGTGGATGCTTAATGGCTAAAGAAAATGACAGAAAGAGAACCTGTTAGAACTCAACAGAGAAGTTTCATCTCTGGATTGAATACACACAGTTGCGGTTTGAGGGAGGGTAGATATGTGGAACAGAAGCATAACTAGAAGAAAAATATGTAAAAAAAGGCACAAGGTCTACAGAAATTATCAGTGCAGTGTCCAAGACTAAAAATTAGTCTTATTTCCTCTTCCTCTCTTGTCATTTCCACTTATACCCTTTAAGGCGTCAAGGGGGGGGGGGGGGGACAAAGTTCTAGTTCTTCTTGCAGCCTCAGCCATTGTCAGTTGATGTTGTTTTAGTGTTTCTCAAATGTGTCATATTTGAACTCGGTGGAGGATAGCATTATTTTCAATTGATGACCTCTGATACATTTAGGGCATGGTAGTGTACGTATAGATATATTTGTCGATCTGGGGCATGGTAGTGTATATATAGATATATTTGTTGATTTGGGACATGGTAGTGTATATATATATATAGATATATTTGCCGATTTGGGGCATGGTACCATATATACATTTCCTGATTTTGCATGGTAATATATATATATATATATATATATATATATATATATTTATATATATATATATATATATATATATATTTATATATTTGGGGCATGGTAGTGTGTGTATGTATATATATATATATATAATATGTCGATTTGGGGCAAGGTAGTATATTTACATTTGCCGATTTGGGGCATGGTAGTGTATATATATATATTATATGCCGATTTGGGGCATGGTATAGGGGTAAAGGCATCAAGATACATAGAGATGCAAAGCTGATGATAATAATGACAGTTTTTTTTTTTGAAGAGAAAAAATTGGTATGGTAACAGCTTTATGTAGGTGAGAAACAAAACAAAAGTGGAACGACATTTCGTCCAAGTAGGCCTTCAGCTGGAACAATAAACAACAGCACAAAAATATATACAAGGATATACACAGGAAGGGGGCCACGGTAACCTATTTGGGAAAACCACTCGACTGGGCTACCAACGTTCAGCCAGCCCGTGTTCCCGCTGGAAGCAGTGTGAGTTGTACTCGTGGTTGGAAAAAAAAATAGCCCCATGGTCGACCCAGCCGTTGGCAGAAATGGGTATCAGAGTAGTACTCTGGGAAGGTGAGGAATGCTGCCTGACATCGTGAATTTCGATGCTTGAAGCGACACTGTCCAGAAGTCTCCGAACACTTCTGGATAGGTGGCAGAGCATATATGGGTGAAAACTCGAGTGCTAAGATGCCGATTCAAGTCTCACACTTTACCTCTACCTTTATACAGAGATATCTAACTACATTACAATAAAATGCTAGATTCTCAAGAAAGGAAAAAAAGTCACTTCCCTGCGGCTGAGAGCTTGGCCAGGCACTGACTGAACTAAAATTGGTAGGCGCGCTGACCAGGCAGTCAGGTAAGAAATAAATGGGAAGGGTTCTAAAAATATAGGGAGGTGGGTATAAGATCTGTATAAAACTGTATATATCTAACTATGGGTGTGCACACCAAACAGATGTGCAAAAAAGCATGTGTACGTAACCATACGTACATAAAGGCATAAGTCTGTATATATTAAAAGAAAACCCGGTGGTGTCCAAATGTGCTAACACATATTTAGACAAATGTATAGGTGTGGTTGCACATAGGGGTAAGAAATGTGTAGTGGTGGCACATATCTATTGACCATTTGAGCCATAGCCAGCCCATAGGACATAGACCCAGATACTCTCTCTTATCTAATTTTTTTATTCTAGCAGTTTTCAATCCTTTTAAAGATATTTTATCAAATTGCGTCATTTGTCTCTGTTCTGTGCAGGCAACTCTATCTCATTGAGGGAGCCGATTCCTGCTGCTCTTGCCTCTCTGATCAATGTTTTTGTCAGTGTCTCTCTAGTTCAGTCTCTTTTCCTCTTACCTGTTGTTTCCCACATTAGGGCTTGCTTTGTTATTCGGTTATTATCTCTTCTCATCACATGTCCAACATATGACCATAGTCTTTTCTTGATTACTGAAGATATTAGTGGTTGATGGTGGTACATGTACACATCAGTAATATATATACATTTGCTGATATGTTGCATGGTAGTATATATACATTTGTTGATTTGGAGCATGGTAATATATCCCCATTTACTTTACAACATAATTACAAATTGACATAAATACTTTTGCACAAAATATTTCTAAACTTCAATTAATTGCCTATATGTGTATGGATATGTGTGTTCATGCTAGTGTGCATGTAATTATGTCATAAAGGCTGTACCCACAATATCTGAAATTGTTCATACTTATCTGCAGATGTCCTACAAGATGAAGCAGCTGTCAGACCCAACCAGTCTAATGCTTCTACGCTTGGACTTCCTTCGCATTATCTGCAGCCATGAGCATTTCCTGCCACTCAACTTGGCATTTGGCACACCCCTTACTCCCAGTGGTCTCCACTCTCCTACCAGCAGCATTAGTTCCAGAAGTTCAGTCACTTCCAGCACAACATTGGTATGGTTTTAATTCAGTCACTTCCAGCACAACATTGGTATGGTTTTAATTCAGTCACTTCCAGCACAACATTGGTATGGTTTTAATTCAGTCACTTCCAGCACAACATTGGTATGGTTTTAATTCAGTCACTTCCAGCACAACATTGGTATAGTTTACATTCAGTCTACTTGTTGGTCTCGAGGCTAGACGCCGCCTTCGGGACAGAGAGGTTGTAGGTTCAAATCTCGGCTACACCAGTTGAGATTTTTATTTATGATTTCTCTCTGCGGCAACCACACCTGGTCTCAGCAGCGAGACCTGGCTTGAAACGTCAGATACTCATCGACGGAAAAAACATGAGTACCTCCGAAGTCGGAGTTACCTGCCTGTGCAACGAGGGACCCCTGTACACACGGCTGCCAGGGAAAAATGGATTGACACGCAAAATTCAGTTCCTAGTCTCTTGGGACTTCGTCAGAGATGAAAGCTGGTGAACGCAACAACAACAAAATAATTCAGTCACTTCCAGCACAACATTGGTATAACTTTAATTGCAGTCACTTCCACTAGAACATTGGTATAATTTTACTTCAGTCACTTCCACTAGAACATTGGTATAATTTTAATTCAGTCACTTCCACTAGAACATTGGTATAATTTTAATTCAGTCACTTCCAGCATAACATTGGTATAATTTTAATTCAGTCACTTCCACTAGAACATTCTATCTATCTATTGACCTTTCGAGCCGTAATCGGCCCATAGGGCGTAGACCAAGATACACCTTCTCCTATATGGATTTTTTGTTCTAGCAGTTTTCTTTTAAAGATATTTTATCAAATCTCGCCATCTGTCTCTGTTCTGTGCAAGCAGTTCTATCTCATTGAGGGAGCCGACTCCTGCTGCTCTTGCCTCTCTCATCAATGTTCTTCTCAGTGTCTCCCTGGGTCTTCCTCTTTTTCTTTTACCTGTTGTTTCCCATATGAGGGCTTGCTTTGCTATTCGGTTATTATCTCTTCTCATCACATGTCCAACGTATGACCATCGTCTTTTCTTTATTACTGAAGATATTAGTGGTTGATTGGCGATTTCTCTAATTTCCTCATTTGTTTTGAATTCGTTCCATGCTATACCAAGTATTTTCCTTAGACATTTATTTTCAAATGCGTTCAACTTTGTTTCTATATCTCTTGTTGTTTTCCAGCTTTCACACGCATACGTAAGGGTTGATAGTACATTTGATTTGAATAGCCTAAGTTTTGTGTTTGTGCTGATAAGTTTTGATTTCCACAACTTTTCAAGGCTTCTGAAAGACATTGCTGCTTTAGCTATTCTGATTCTAATTTCTTTGCTCGTATCCCCTTCTCGACCAATGTGACTTCCAAGATAGATAAAGTGATCGATCTCTTCTACTGGTTTGTTTTCCATGTATATTTTGTCACCTGTTGGAATTAAACTAGTAATGACTTTAGTCTTTTCATGATTGATCTCAAGCCCAATTTTGCTGGCTATTGATGATAGTTCATTTGTGTTTTCCTGCATCGTTTTTATCTGACTGCTGATGAGAACTATGTCATCAGCAAAGTCGAGGTCCTCCAAATGGTCTCCTTGTATCCATTCGATGCCTTTATTACCAGTGCAGCATTTCTTCATTATGAAGTCCATAACAATTCCAAATAACAAGGGCGATAAAATACATCCTTGTTTAACCCCAGTTTCTATTGGGAAACATTCGCTCAGTCCTTCCTCTGTTCGAACTGCACATGTGTAACCATCATACATGTCTTTGATAATATTTATGATTTTTGATGGTAAACCATATTGCTTCAGAATTTTCCACAAAGAATCTCTATGAATACTATCAAATGCTTTTTTGAAGTCGATGAAGTTAAGTACAAAAGGTTTTTGCTTTTCAATGTGTTCCTCCAATATAAGTCGTAGAGTGAAAATGTGGTCAATACAGCTTCTCCCTTTTCTAGAACATTGGTATAATTTTAATTCAGTCACTTCCAGCATAACATTGGTATAATTTTAATTCAGTCACTTCCAGCACAACATTGGTATAATTTTAATTCAGTCACTTCCAGCATAACATTGGTATAATTTTAATTCAGTCACTTCCAGCACAACATTGGTATAATTTTAATCCAGTCACTTCCAGCACAACATTGGTATAATTTTAATCCAGTCACTTCCAGCACAACATTGGTT
This sequence comes from Megaustenia siamemsis, assembly GCA_032433765.1. Taxonomy (NCBI): domain Eukaryota; kingdom Metazoa; phylum Mollusca; class Gastropoda; order Stylommatophora; family Ariophantidae; genus Megaustenia; species Megaustenia siamemsis. The sequence goes on along the minus strand of JAVIAB010000139.1, from coordinate 98,771,532 downwards.
ATAATTTTAATTCAGTCACTTCCACTACAACATTGGTTATAATTTTAATCCAGTCACTTCCAGCACAACATTGGTTATAATTTTAATTCAGTCTCATCCACTACAACATTGGTTATAATTTTAATTCAGTCACTTCCACTACAACATTGGTATGATTTTAATTCCGTCACTTCCACTACAATATTGATATAATTTTAATTCAGTCACTTCCAGCACAACATTAGTATAATTTTAATTCAGTCACTTCCAACACAACATTAGTATAATTTTAATTCAGTCACTTCCACTACAACATTGGTTATAATTTTAATTCAGTCACTTCCACTATAACATTGGTTATAATTTTAATTCTGTCATTTCCACTACAACATTGGTTATAATTTTAATTCAGTCACTTCCAGCACAACCTTGATATATCATTTCTTTAACTTTTAGTTTAAACATTCTAGCACACTACATTCATAAGACTAGATTGTCTAATTTTTAATCTTAGTTTATAGAACTTTTGCTATGTATCATATAAGGGATATCATTTAATTAAATTTGAATGTAAGATCTTCTTGTACACTACATTCTGTTTCACCTTATTTACTTTGAATGTAAGAACTTCCAGTACATAACATTTTACTGAATCATTCCAGGTGCAGTGCTAAGTATAATCACTACATAAGTTCACTTTATAAACAAAATAAAATGAGATAAATTAAACTCCAAGACTATAGCCATGATTGTATCAAACAAACATCATTCACATCACATCCAGTTTTTAAACTTCATAGACCAGTCAGCTCATTTACTGTATTATTGTGTGCTCTCTACAGGTGGATCGCTCCAGAGCTAACTTCTTCACTCTGAGCCCACAGTTCCGCAGTCAACATTTTCTTGTTGGACTTGTTCTCTCTGATTTGGCCATCTCCTTTGACTATAGGTTTGATAGATTTTTATTTCTGTTGACATAGTGTTGTTCTGGTAGTATGTTGTTGTTGTACATCTAATGTCTGGTGTTTTGTGAAACTTGGCTGTAGAACAAGACATGAAGCAAGTGACAGACTTCAAATATCTAGGAATATTTGAAGATTGCAAAATCGTTAAAGAAAAAGACATTGAATGTAACAAGGTAAATAAAATATTAGGACAGTTAGCTCCTATACTTCAGTACAAAACAGTACCTATCACCACAAAGAAACATCTTATACAGAGTACATTCATTCCTGCCTTGTACTGTCAGTCACAAACATGGTGTCTCTCAAAATAAATATAAAAGGAAGCTAGACATCACAGAGATGAGATGTTTGAGAAAAGGTGCTTGGAGCAACCGGAAGAGACAGAATCAAAAATGATGTCATAAGGGAGAGATTAAACATTGAATCACTTCATATAGAGACAACAGCTGAAATTGTTTGCTCATGTGGAGAGAATGCTAAGAGACTATACACCATATTGTACTTATATTATAAGATGAGATGGAAGAAGAACCCATGATTGACCCAGAGTAGAATAATGGACTGACAACATCTGAACACTACAACTTCAATTCACAATGATTGATGCTGTCAGAAGGGCAAGAACTACAACTTTGTATCTCACTTGACACTTGAAGTGCTAAAAGAGAAAGTCTCTTATTCTTCTTCTTAACCTGTTAAGTGGGCATGGATGTGTTGTGTTGCTAGTTTACAGCATAGTCATGATATCTACACCTTTCCTCCCTGACACATCTATCTTTGGCATGGATGTGTTGTGTTGCTAGTTTACAGCATAGCCATGATATCTACACCTTTCCTCCCTGACACATCTATCTTTGACATGGATGTGTTGTGTTGCTAGTTTACAGCATAGCCATGATATCTACACCTTTCCTCCCTGACACATCTATCTTTGACATAGATGTGTTGTGTTGCTAGTTTACAGCATAGACATGATATCTACACCTTTCCTCCCTGACACATCTATCTTTGGCATGGATGTGTTGTGTGTTGCTAGTTTACAGCATAGTCATGATATCTACACCTTTCCTCCCTGACACATCTATCTTTGGCATGGATGTGTTGTGTGTTGCTAGTTTACAGCATAGCCATGATATCTACACCTTTCCTCCCTGACACATCCATCTTCGGCATGGATGTGTTGTGTGTTGCTAGTTTACAGCATAGCCATGATATCTACACCTTTCCTCCCTGACACATCCATCTTCAGCATGGATGTGTTGTGTGTTGCTAGTTTACAGCATAGCCATGATATCTACACCTTTCGTCCCTGACACATCTATCTTTGGCATGGATGTGTTGTGTGTTGCTAGTTTACAGCATAGCCATGATATCTACACCTTTCGTCCATGACACATCTATCTTTGGCATGGATGTGTTGTGTGTTGCTAGTTTACAGCACAGCCATGATATCTACACCTTTCGTCCCTGACACATCTATCTTTGGCATGGATGTGTTGTGTGTTGCTAGTTTAAAGCATAGTCATGATATCTACACCTTTCCTCCCTGACACATCTATCTTTGGCATGGATGTGTTGCTAGTTTACAGCATAGCCATGATATCTACACCTTTCGTCCCTGACACATCTATCTTTGGCATGGATGTGTTGTGTGTTGCTAGTTTACAGCATAGCCATGATATCTACACCTTTCGTCCCTGACACATCCATTTTCGGCATGAATGGATAGATTTGCTTAATTTTTGCCCGGAACAATTTGGCCTGCCCTTTTCTGCTTTAAAACTGCCAAGGGTTCTTTAACATGCGCAGGTGCACATGGGATCCCCTGTTTTTTTTGCAGTTTTCTGAGAGGGCTAGACATCAGATCTCACAACCCAGAGACCAGAGTAGGGTAAAGCCACAAAGAAACCACGGGTTCTGTTTTTGAAAAATTCACACCACCTGTGGTGGGAGTCAAACCTGGGAGCTTCCTGTCCAGAGGCTGACCTCTTACCTCTAGGACCCCCCCCCCCCCCCCCCCCCCCCCCCCCCAAAAAAAAAAAAAAAGAGGAAGTGGAGGAGTGAGAAATATATGTCTGGTATTTTAGTTACATTTCTTAGTTTTGGTAATATATTTGAGATTTTAGTTGCATTTCTTAGTTTTGGTAGTATATTTGAGATTTTAGTTGCATTTCTTAGTTTTGGTAATATATTTGAGATTTTAGTTGCATTTCTTAGTTTTGGTAATGTATTTGAGATTTTAGTTGCATTTCTTAGTTTTGGTAGTATATTTGATATTTTGTGTGTGGCATGACAAGTCATTTTGTGAACTGTCAGTACTTTTTAAGGTATTGAAATGGGCATAAAACACATAAATATTTATTTATCCAGAGCTGCTGTAAAGCTGGGGGACTAAGGGAAAAGTAATAACATGTAAATGTTATATTGCAGTTGTGTGGATTTAAGACAAAACTGAAAAACAGTCATTGTCTTTTACCTGTCTTATTCCTGTAAATCTGTAAAGTACAATTTATTATGTATGATTATTTTCAATTTTTTTGTGGTTTATGTGTTTACATGTTTTTGTGGTGTCTCTTGTATTTAACGCTATCATCATATTCATTATCATCATTGTTCTTCCATTGCTGTCAGTCATAACACAGGGCTTGAAATGTCAACAAATTAAAGGTACAGTTCAGTTTCCCTTGACACCTTACTTAGGTGTATGGGGAGTGTTGGTTTTGGTGACCATATCTTTTCATGATGACAGCACATTTTTGGGTGGAATCACTCTAGGTTGTCTTTACTTGCCAGAACAATTTCTGGTATCCATTTTTAAAGGTTGGGTGAACCCTTGGTGAGCCTTGCCTGTCTTAAAGAATCTGTTACTTCTGGTGTTTGAACCAGGACCCTTCTACACAGGAAGCAAGCACACTAACCACTCTGTGTAACTCACCATAAATTTGAATGAGCTTCTGTGGCATCAAGATAGTTGATACTTGCTCTCCATACCTCTCTTATCAGTGTTCCTCTTAGTGTTTCTCAGGCTTGGCCTCTTCTTATTTTATTTCAGTTGTTTATCATTTAAGGACTTGTTTTATGATTCTCTTGTTATTTCTTATCAAAACATCATCATCATGTGCCATACCGGTTGGCGTAGGCGATCATGTCCCTCCACAATCTTCTAACTACAGTGCATCGTATCAGTTCTATTGTTGACTGTTTTCCATGCCATGACACCAAGCTATCCAGTATTTTCTCTCTTTGTCGTCCGCGATCTCTCTTTCCTTTTATTTTGCCAGTTGTAACCAAGTATTCCAACTTTCCTCTTCTCATGATGTGCCCAAAAAATGTTGATTGCTTCTTTCTGATGTTTTTTAAGAGCTCCCTTTTTTTAAATCTCAAAACATAGTCAATATATTTCCACTTCTTTTATTGATTATAGGTGAGATTGATGGTTGCATAGCCATTTTTAAAAATGCTGTACCAGGTCTTGAATTTATTTTATTATACATAGAAAGTATTATCTTTAGACATTTAGTTTTTTTGTGCATCCAATTTATTCTTGTTTTCTTTCCTTGTTTTTCAGCTTTCGTTTGCATATGTAAGGGTAGATAATACATTTGAGTTGAATATCCCCAACTTTGTTTTCTATGTCTAGAATTGTTTATATCCACATTTTCTCAAGGTTTCTGAAAGTCATTACTGCCTTTGATATTCTGATTCCAATTTTTGTGTCTTTTTCTCTTTCATGACCTATGGAAGGAACTTTGTGAAGTGATATATGATCTATGCAACTTTGTGTGTAGTGATCTATAATCTATGCAGTTATGTGAAGTGATCTATAAACTTTGAAACTTTGTGTGTAGTGATTTATAATATATGCAATTATGTGAAGTGATCTACGATCTATGCATCTAAGTGAAGTGATCTATGATCTTTGAAAATGTGTGTGTAGTGATCTATAATCTATGCAATTGTGTGAAGTAATCAATTATCTATGCAACTATGTGAAGTGATCAATGATCTCTGCTATATTTTTTCCTGAATAGATTACACATTACTCTCATTACTTCTTGGTTGATTTCAATCCTATTCAGCTAGCCACTAAAGACAGAATATCTGCCTATTTCTTGCATTATATTCACATTGCCAGTATGAAGAACTATGTTGTCAGCAACATCAAGGTTTTTTTTAGTCCCCTGTATCAATTCATTGCTTGTGTTACCTGTATGGTATTTTGAAGTCAAAGGCAGTTCCAAACAACTAGGGAGATAAAATAGATTCTTGTGTCAACCCTGTTTCAATCTGGAACCTTCCAGTCAATCCTTCGGTGTGAACTGGATAAGAGTGGCCATCATACAAGTCTTTGTTGATGTTGATGTTTTTTTTTTTTTGAGGTATTCCATATTGTCTCAGGAGAGATGTTGATGGTTTTTGAAGTATTCCATATTGTCTCAGGAGAGATGTTGATGGTTTTTTGGATGTATTCCATATTGTCTCAGGAGAGATGATGATGGTTTTTGAGGTATTCCATATTGTCTCAGGAGAGATGTTGAATGTTTTTGAGGTATTCCATATTGTCACAGGAGAGATGTTGATGGTTTTTGAGGTATTCCATATTGTCTCAGGAGAGATGTTGATGGTGTTTGAGGTATACCATATTGTCTCAGGAGAGATGTTGATGGTGTTTGAAGTATACCATATTATCTCAGGAGAGATGTTGATGGTGTTTGAGGTATTCCATATTGTCTCAGGAGAGATGTTGATGGTGTTTGAGGTATTCCATATTGTCTCAGGAGAGATGATGCTTTTTTGGATGTATTCCATGTTGTCTCAGGAGAGATGATGATTTTTTGGATGTATTCCATATTGTCCCTATAAATCTGTATGTTTGCTGTTGAAAACCTTCTTGATGTCATTGACAACTGGTATTTACTTGTCAGCATGTTTGACTAGTTTAATTCTTAAAGTGAAAATGTGATCCTGACAGCTTCTCATTTTTCTGAATCCTTACTCTTGTTGCATAACTATGTCTACCATAGCTTTGATCTACTAAAATCTATCTTTGTAGCCATACCGAAGAAGTCAGGAACCACTGATTGTGAAGACCATCGCACTATTAGTCTCATGAGCCATTTGACTAAAATATTACTAAGAATAATCATGAGACGTAGAGGAACAAAATAAAACCAGAAATAAGTGAGGAACAATGTGGATTTGTGGAAGGAAAGGGCACCAGTAATGCAATATACATCTTAAGAACATTGATAGAAAGATCTATAGAGGTAAAGAAAGATCTGTATATGTGCTTTATAGACTACACGAAAGCATTTGACAAAGTAAAGCATGTGGAAATAATCAATATGCTGGAGAAATTAAACATTGATGGCAAGGATCTGCGAATTTTAAAAAACATGTACTGGCAACAAACAGCAGCTATACGAATTAACAACCAAACAGGACAATTCCAATATATAAAACAAGGAGTCAGACAAGGCTGTGTTCTATCACCGGATTTGTTTTCACTTTACAGCGAATATATTATGAGATTAATAGTAGACAAAAAAAGGAATTGAAGTCAACGGTCACAACATAAATAACTTGCGATATGCGGATGACACAGTCTTAATAGCAGAGACAGAGAATGAACTACAAGAAATGATAGACATAATAGTAAAAGAAAGCAACAAAAAAGGTCTCAGTCTGAATAGTAAGAAAACAGAAGTAATGGTTATATCGAAGAAACAATCACCATCATCATGCAGCATAAAAATAAACAAGACAAATCTGAAACAAGTGCAATGTTTCAAATACTTGGGCACAATAATAACATCAGATGGGAGATATACCACAGAAATAAAAAGCAGAATAGCTCAGGCCAAAATAGCATTTCAGAAAATGAAAAATATCTTATGCAACAAATCTATGTCAATAAAAATGAGAAAGAGAGTTCATTGGTGCTATATAGAACCAATTCTGACCTATGGAAGCGAATCATGGACAGTAGACAAACAAATGAAAAGACGATTAGAGGCCACAGAGATGGGATTTCTCAGAAGAATGTTGAAAGTTCCCTGGACAGCTAAAAAGACCAATGAGGAAGTTCTCAAAGAGGCCAACACAAAAAGGGAGCTCTTAAAAAACATCAGAAAGAAGCAATCAACATTTTAGGGGAACACCTTGAGAAGAGGAAAGTTGGAATACTTGGTAAACAACTGGCAAAATAAAAGGAAAGAGAGATCGCGGACGACAAAGAGAGAAAATACTGGATAGCTTGGTGTCATGACATGTAAAACAGTCAACAACTGAACTGATACGATGCACTGTAGATAGAAGATTGTGGAGGGACATGATGATGATGAACCCCTGATCTTCATGTAGTGGAACGCATTTGTTTCATTCAGACAATAGATGAATTTACAGCCTATTTTGTTTCAGTAATCCTGTGATTCACCAAAGAGCTATAACTGTGATCCGAAATATCCTCTATAATCACGACCTTGACATTCGCTACACTGACCCAGAAGTAAAGAGTCGACTGGCAACTCTGTACTTGCCCCTGATTGCCATAGTGATGGAAGCCTTGCCCCAGCTGCATGATCCAGGTCTTGAGACTAAGATAAAGGTACTGAATGTCTGTTTTCATTACACACTAATATTGAATCTTTGCAACAAAAGTTAGTTTGCCATGCCATTTATCTACATACCTTATGTTAACTTAGATAGTCATGACCTGCCCCATTCCAATAGCAGACAGTCCAGCTATTCTACAGTCCAGCCATTCTACAGTCCAGCCCATTACTCTAGCAGACAGTCCAGCTATTCTACAGTCCAGCCAGCCCATTACTCTAGCAGACAGTCCAGCCCATTACTCTAGCAGACAGTCCAGCCCATTACTCTATCAGACAGTCCAGCCCATTACTCTAGCAGACAGTCCAGCCCATTACTCTAGCAGACAGTCCAGCCCATTACTCTAGCAGACAGTCCAGCCCATTACTCTAGCAGACAGTCCACCCCAAACTCTTGCAGACAGTCCAGCCCATTACTCTAGTAGACAGAGAAGAAACTTTTAAAAAAATCACAACTAGCACCCTACTTTCAAGGCCACTGGTTTTTGTTTGCATTTTCCGTTCAGTTTGATACATACTGAAAAGGACGTACAACACTCCTGGCACTAATACCCATTCTTCACTGCGTTCTATGTCCTCATGCACTGCCAGCACTCATACCCTTGCTTCACCAGGTTTCATGTTCTCATGCACTGCCAGCACTCATACCCTTGCTTCACCAGGTTTCATGTTCTCATGCACTGCCAGCACTCATACCCTTGCTTCACCAGGTTACATGTCCTCGTGCACTGCCAGCACTCATACCCTTGCTTCACCAGGTTTCATGTTCTCATGCACTGCCAGCACTCATACCCTTGCTTCACCAAGTTTCATGTCCTCATGCACTGCCAGCACTCATACCCTTGCTTCACCAGGTTACATGTCCTCGTGCACTGCCAGCACTCATACCCTTGCTTCACCAGGTTTCATGTCCTCGTACATTGCCAGCACTCATACCCTTGCTTCACCAGGTTTCATGTCCTCGTGCACTGCCAGCACTCATACCCTTACTTCACCAGGTTTCATGTCCTCATGCACTGCCAGCACTCTTACCCTTGCTTCACCAGGTTTCATGTCCTCATGCACTGCCAGCACTCATACCCTTGCTTCACCAGGTTTCATGTCCTCATGCACTGCCAGCACTCATACCCTTGCTTCACCAGGTTTCATGTCCTCGTGCACTGCCAGCACTCATACCCTTGCTTCACCAGGTTTCATGTCTTCGTGCACTGCCAGCACTCATACCCTTGCTTCACCAGGTTTCATGTCCTCGTGCACTGCCAGCACTCATACCCTTGCTTCACCAGGTTTCATGTCTTCGTGCACTGCCAGCACTCATACCCTTGCTTCACCAGGTTTCATGTCTTCGTGCACTGCCAGCACTCATACCCTTGCTTCACCAGGTTTCATGTCTTCGTGCACTGCCAGCACTCATACCCTTGCTTCACCAGGTTTCATGTCCTCGTGCACTGCCAGCACTCATACCCTTGCTTCACCAGGTTTCATGTCTTCGTGCACTGCCAGCACTCATACCCTTGCTTCACCAGGTTTCATGTCTTCGTGCACTGCCAGCACTCATACCCTTGCTTCACCAGGTTTCATGTCTTCGTGCACTGCCAGCACTCATACCCTTACTTCACCAGGTTTCATGTCCTCGTGCACTGCCAGCACTCATACCCTTGCTTCACCAGGTTTCATGTCCTTGTGCACTGCCAGCACTCATACCCTTGCTTCACCAGGTTTCATGTCCTCGTGCACTGCCAGCACTCATAACCTTGCTTCACCAGGTTTCATGTCCTCGTGCACTGCCAGCACTCATACCCTTGCTTCACCAGGTTTCATGTCTTCGTGCACTGCCAGCACTCATACCCTTGCTTCACCAGGTTTCATGTCCTCGTGCACTGCCAGCACTCATACCCTTGCTTCACCAGGTTTCATGTCCTTGTGCACTGCCAGCACTCATACCCTTGCTTCACCAGGTTTCATGTCCTCGTGCACTGCCAGCACTCATACCCTTGCTTCACCAGGTTTCATGTCCTCGTGCACTGCCAGCACTCATACCCTTGCTTCACCAGGTTTCATGTCCTCATGCACTGCCAGCACTCATACCCTTGCTTCACTGCGTTCTATGTCCTCATGCACTGCCAGCACTCATACCCTTGCTTCACCAGGTTTCATGTCCTCGTGCACTGCCAGCACTCATACCCTTGCTTCACCAGGTTTCATGTCCTCATGCACTGCCAGCACTCATACCCTTGCTTCACTGCGTTCTATGTCCTCATGCACTGCCAGCACTCATACCCATTCTTCACTGTGTTCTATGTCCTCATGCACTGCCAGCACTCATACCCTTGCTTCACCAGGTTTCATGTCCTCATGCACTGCCAGCACTCATACCCTTGCTTCACCAGGTTTCATGTCCACATTTGAAAAAAAAGCTCTCTGGAATAATATACTCAGCCTGGCTCATCCAATATGTTTCTCTCCTTAGCCTGCCACCTATTTAACTCCTGATTTCACTGTATGATGGATGTTGTGTGTCAGCACTGGCTGTATGGTTGGACCATTAGCAGCAAATTTGTGCCCCATCCTCCGTGTTGAGAAAATCTCAGAGATAACTCATTGCTCTGCATGCTGTGCCCTTTGTGAATCCAAGAATGATATGTTTAGTCTTGTTCTATATCTTTTTAAGTCATTCTATTTGGTTGTTGCTAAGAATCAGTTTAGCTGGAGCATTCTCAGTTACAGAAAGGCCTGATCCTTGAAATCAAAGAACAAGGTACATTGATTACAAGGTGTTGCTACCATTGCACGTCAGCCAGACTCTTCCTAGCTATCATAACTACTTGGTCTACACGCCCGACTCTGATCAAACAACTCCTTGTAACCCTTTTGCATTGATTCTCGTCACAACCTCCAATCATAGAATTGTTGTTATGTTGACAGTGCAATGTTCAAAGAGATTGATTAAGTTAGTTAGAGAAGGCTCGCTTTTCATGCCGAACACCAGGGTTCGATGCTCACTCATCCCTGTCATTCGACCCACCCGGAGAAAAAAAAAAGTTGGTCCTGGCTGTTGGTCAGGGAAGGTCAGGCATCCAGCTGAGAATGCTGTGCCATGCTTCCTCAAAAGATGTACCCACGAATAGTTGAGGCTCTACACTCCATTCCCCTATGCCAGTAAAAAAACTGCTACAGGACACCTTTATGTTACATCTGCCCCCTTCGACTTGAGTGCTCTTGCTGCGCTGTATTACATGCTTAAATGATTGGTGCTGAATTAGGTAACAAGATCCAGAATCACTAATTCGCAAGAAATATTACCATTTTGATATGAAAATTATCATAGACAAAACAGAAGTTTTATATATAGCATGGGAAGAAACAAGCACAGCTATTTAACTAGAACAATAAAAACTAAAACAAGTAACAAATTTCAAATACTAGGAAGCAATATATCATCCAATCAAAAAATCCAAACAGGGATTGACAAATGACGTAGAACAAATAATATGATTGGACAATATGTCTCCAGTATTACAGAACAAAGACTTAACATTAGATACAAACTGAGCACTAAATACCACAATATATCTCTTCTCCTCCTCCTCTCCTCTCCTCCCCCCCCCCCCCCCCCCCCAATATGTTGTCTTTGAGAGTTGCTAAAGAGAAAAGAACAATGGTGGAAAGGGGGGGGGGAGGGAAATCACTATATTCACAATATTGACACTTTTTTTTCAACTACGCAAAAAAAAAAACACATTCTCCATGAAATAATAACAATATTGAAATGTGTTGAAGCATCCATTTGTCAACCATCTGCCTCTAATTGCAGTTGTTTTTGGCTTTTTGAGGCTGGAAGGGGATGCATTCCACATCACTGTCAATTTACAACACGAGACTCATTTTCATATACTAAATCCAAATCTGGGTCAATCAATTAACTGACTGTCTTCTTCAGCTGTCATCAACTGGATTTTAGCATTACAATCACTGCTACATGAAGCCATTTCAGTCAGTGACTTTTGTTTACGGTAAACACTAAATCCAAATGAAGAAAACACATTTTCGCAGGTTCTGCAGTTTTCAACATGTATGTGGAAGAAAAAGGAACTCTCCGGTGAAGGGATCTAATAAAATAGTCCATCTAAAATTTGGGAATATGGTTTGTTGAAGGCTTACATGACTAAAATTGAGAGTTGTGCACAGTGTGCGGTTTTTTTTTCCCCGTTTGCCAGCTTTATACCTCTGACGAAGTCCCGAGAGACTAGGAACTGAGTTTTGCATGTTATTCCATTTTTCCCTGGCAGCCGTGTGCACAGGGGTCCCTCACCACACAGGCAGATAACTCTGATTTCGGAGGTACTCATATTTTTCCCGTTGATGAGTAATTGACGTTTCAAGCCGGGCCTCGCTGCTGAGACCAAGGGTGGTTGCCGCAGAGAAAAATCATAAATAAAAATCCCAACTGGTGCAGCCGGAATTTGAACCCACCTCTCTGTCTCGAGGCCGGCGTCATGCCACGAGACCAACCAGTGTGCAGTTTTAACATACACAACCAAAATCGACATGGCACAACTTGCGTCGAATTGGTTTGTATGAGTTAAGGAACAATAAATAATAGTTTCTGGACATGCAGCCCTGTCCTTGTCAGGGAACATTAATGCTTAACTCAGAATCAGTGGAGAAAGTGGGAAAGGCAGTCCTTGAAGATGATGACTCACTTAAATCTGAGAAATCACAATGAGTGCCATGCATGAGGCACATTACAGAACATTAACTTGAACACTAGTGTTCCTTGACATTGAAAGGCATCAAAACAACAGAGCCAAGGAAAGTTTAAAAAAATAAGTAAGTATTTTAATTTAAATCTGTTATTTTTCCACACAACAGTGGTTTTATTTTTATTTTATTCATTTATTAACCTTCTCTGGTCGGAAAGTTGCGGGTTATTGTATTAGCACATAGATGGATTAATGTAAAAAAAAATTTGATTACTTTAATTGTCTTTTTCTTCTTCCTTTTAAAAGTCTCTGCTTCTTTCAATGTTGGATGCTTCATCATCACAGGGAGTAGGCATGCTTGGTACAGATGAGGAGGGAGACAAAATCAGCCAGCGTGTAGCAATGGCCATTGCTGGCTCAAATGTGGTCAGTCGAATCCATTCTTCTGCATCTATTGTTCAGGCTTATGAGGACAGCAATGATGGAAGCAAGGTATGTTCACTACAGACACATGTTGAAAGCAATTATTGCAAGTGATGATCCAATGTGGCTGGAAGTTTGAAGCTTATACTTAATTGTTTTCATTAATCTTAGATTACGATACAGTCATACAAATTTACATCTCAAAATAAAAATTTTTGAAATTTGACAGTTTACTGTGGGCAGTTGTTCCCCTTTTCCTCGAAACTTTCCTAATTATTACTTCCGGTGACCCATGAGGGTTAGATTTGTTTTCTTTGATTGTAGACCTTTTTTTTTTTCTAGTGCTGCGTTAAAAAGTATGATGACATCATAAAAAGGGGGCTGTTTTTAAAAAAAATTAATTTAGCCAATCTTCAAGAAATGTTTTTTTCCCCTTTTTTTAAATACTTATGATGGATGAAACCTCATCGGTGAGACATCAAACAAACCTTTGTAACATGGGATAAACAATGAAAGGTGCTTTGAGGGCACCAAACTTATGGCTGGATTGATGCACTGACAACCAATGTGTGAATAGACAAGGTAACACTCCTGGTAGCCACAGCACAATACGTTTGAATTTCAGGCCACAAATCTAACGTAACCCAGGACATGATTACAGCATACGATTCCCTTCTCTCTGCTTAGGTAAACAGCTGTGTAGACAAATTCAAAGGAAATCTTATTTTCTGACCTTCAAATGTAACAATTAAGTGGTAGTGATTTCTACAGCTGTATAATGAAAATGTGGCTCACAGATAGGGAGTATAATCTAGGGTTAAAATGTTGCAATTTCAAGTTCTTCACTGTTTATGATGATTTTTGGTTGCCTTTGCCTTACCTTTCTTCTTCTGCTGCTTCTTGCCTTACTCATTTGCATTTCAGCGTCGAGGGGATATATAATTTGCAGACTTTTGCTGTTCTGTTCATCTCTGCTGCTATGTTTCCTAGTGTTTATAATATTCCGTCAATTCATCGGGGGAGCAGAAGCACCTGCGACCTGTGGTCGCAATAGCAGGGTTGGCACACTATCAGCTGACCAAGACCTAGTAGTTCTACCTCCTCGTGGACTTCCCTGGTAACAGTCTGCGTCAAAACGGGCGCTGGCTAACAAAAGCTAGGATCGCTGTATTCCCTGTAGTAGTGGCTATTACTGATATACAAGACCCAGTATTGCAGTATCTCTGTACTGGACTAGTAGTTTCCCAGCATAGCCTGGGATTGGCGAACTACAACTTCTCCAGTAAGAGCCAGGAAGGAGTCAAGAAAGCCATTACGACCCACCACATCAAAGAGTCCAAGGGGCACCCTGCCCACATCAACTTGTTGCATTACGTCAACAACAACCGTCAATCCATATTTTTTATGGTCGACCCTTGGGTCTGGTGTTTTTGCAACATTAATTGAAGGCTCGTTGTTTTATGATTTGATCTTTCTGCCTTGTCACGAAGCCAAATCATGTTATCTGTTGTTTCCTTATATCTTCTATGGTGGAGGCTATTCCTAGCTTCTTTCTCAGTTCTATTTTTTTAAAATGATCTCTCAGGCTGTTTCCTGTCATTAACACATTTCTTCTTAATGGTGGTTATTTTTCTTATTGTTCTTGCATCTAAGGCCCAGGTCTGGCATTGGTAGCACAATATTGGAATGAAGATTGTTTTGTAGAGTGCCCATTTTGCCTCTAGTTATTTCCTTGTTATTGAATAGTAATGATAGCTGTCCAATAATTTGATGATCAATAATCTGTTGCATCTTGAGTCTATTTCTGCTGTTTGTGAATTGTCATTTGTCATTAGACTTCCTGGGTATTTGAATTCCTCTACTTGTTTTAGTTGTCTGCTGTCTATGTTGATGTTCTGTTGTTTACCTTTAAAATTACTTAGATCTCCTCATTTTAAAAGAAATGTCATAAAAGTCCTGTATATTGGAAGTTGTTTGTTGACTACCACTCAATGTCACATGAAGTTGACTTGTCCTTCCACTTTTTTATTTGTGCAGTGGATATTTTTGTGCATGCATATGTATGTAATAATTACTGTGGTATGTACTAATCATCATGCTTTCACATTTAAAATCAAACCCATCAAGTATTTTTTTTATCCAAGGCATCTTATAATTCAAAGTAGAATTAGTCAGAGTTTTCACGGGAGACATCTCTTATAACTCAAAGTTGATCTCAAAGTTTGTTTATAGGAGACATCTTATAATTCAGAATTAATTTAGCCAAAGTGTTCTTCAGAGAAATTGAATAATTCATAGATTATCATAGTATAACCTCAAGTTAATGTAGCGGGGAAAGGTTCACCAGGAGCATCCCATAACCTCAAAGTTGTTGGAGTTAAAATGTACTTTGCATTTCTTATATTAGGCCCGCCGGACTCCCCTCGGCCTGGAGTCTACCCGCAGTCTTTTGCTGTGTTTCTTGTGGGTTCTGAAGAATTCTAAGCATTCCTTGCTAAAATCATGGTGGACAGAACTTCCAATTACCAAACTGGCAAGTCTTTTGGAGGTCTTATTTCTGGCTGTATCAAATTTTGAATACAAGGTAAGATTTATTTACTTTGAAACTTTTTTCAAAACAACTCTGATTGAATTGATAGATTTATGGACTTTAAAAAAAATTATTATAAGATATATTTATTTTATAAATGCTAAAAATGTTACTGGAATTGAGTAGTTCAGATGATACATGTTTTATGTTTAAAGGAATAGTTATTACAGTTTTTATAGAACTGCTAAACAAAAGCTGAAACTTTTTAGATTTCATTAATATTTTTTAAATTAAATGATTATATAATGATCTTGTACAATAGCATTAAAGGTGAAAAATATAATGTATCATTGAATGCAATATTGTTTTGGCATGTATTTGTGGAATGACTCATTAACTCACACGAATGTTTGTTATCTTGTGATGAAGTGTTTGACCTGCATTCTTACAGATTTGATTGAAGTTGTCACATTATATTTAAGGTTTTATTTTTACTATCTTATAAAATCATGCTGTTCATCTTGATATATTCTAGAAGAGTTCATTGTTACATATTTGTTGCAACATTTAATTTGTTAAAATATTCAATGATTGGTCTCCTCGGCCCTCCGAATTCCATAATTTGTATTACAAATAATTTACATTTAAGTACCAATTTCAGCAGTAAAAAAACTAAATGTGCTGCCTAATACAAATTAATTTGAACACATCGCTGTTTTCACTTCAATACTTAACAATTGCTACATTATTCAAGTATTTATATTTGTCTAATGTGGAAGTACATAGCTGTTTGCTACTGATATTTTAGTCAACTTGCTCATTTGTTGTAGACTTAAAAAATGATCATTATATGGTTCTTCTGCAGTACATTCCAATGGAGGAGATTTTGTAGTTAAACATGAATATTTTACGCAACAAAGTATTGGATTTGTCAATTCTTGTAACACTCCTTACATGCATCATTCAACTAAATTATTGTCATACAAAAGTTCATGAAGCTAAAAGAAAATACATATTCTTGCATCATGTCATATTTTGAAACCAGTAAAAAAGAAAATCTGTTGTAAGAATGAGCAAAAGTAAAAGATTTAATGAGTCATCACTGGTAAATGGTACAAGACATCTAGGATTATAGCTATAATGTTGCAGAGAGTAAAGCAGCTGTTAGAAATGCAAAACAAAATAAATGTAAGGAAATTGTTTGAGCATTGGTCGAGGTTTTAACCACAAGCAATGTGTTCTGTAGCTCAGTAACACCTTTGGCACATCTTTTTTTGAGTTTATGCAATGTTTTATTTGTGTGTGTGTTCTGTGGTTTTTAATTGATCATGCAGTGTTTTCCTGTCTTCTAAATGTTTCCAGTGAATGTGGCTTTGGTCTTGTGATCTGGCATTTGTTTGTTGTATTTTATGTTATCTTTGTCTTAGATATATCAAATGTTTTAACGTATTAACACAGGTGGAATCATAAATGAGAGACTTATGCTATACTAATATTTCATATGAGGGCTGTTCATAAACTACTTGAGACTGATTCTTTTTTCTCATAAATAAATATGTAGACTTACCAGTAAAAAAAAAAAGTAAAGTACCCCCATCACGCCAAGTGGCTTATAGGGAATATGGTGTTAGTGACCATATATTTTACAGACCTTCGGCACATGATTTTTGGGGTAATGTGGTCGGTATTACGCCCGTGCCACTTCACTTTCCCTGAAAAAAATCAGGTACCCATTAAAGGCTGGGTGAACCCGGAAGCCATCGGTTGGGATCAAACCCTACCTCTTGTCCTTTGTAGTCCAGTTCACTAACCAGTGAGCTATCGCGGCTCCCGTAGACAGCTAATTGCTTATCTCCTCCAAAGTAGCACCAATGTACTTATATGCATGTGAAGGTAAAAGGTCAAGTACGAGACTTGAATTGGCGTATTAGCACGTTTTTTCACCCATATGTGCTCAGCCGCCTATCCAGAAGTGTTTGGAGACTTCTGGGTAGTGTTGCTTCAAGCATTGAAACTCACGATGTGAGGCAGCATTTCTCACCTTCCCAGAGTGCCCATTTCTGCCAGCGGCTGGGTTGACTGCGGGGGTATTTTTTTCCAGCATTTCTCACTTTCCCAGAGTGCCCATTTCTGCCAGCAGCTGGGTTGACTGCGGGGGTATTTTTTTCCAGCATTTCTCACCTTCCCAGAGTGCCCATTTCTGCCAGCGGCTGGGTTGACTGCGGGGGTATTTTTTTCCAGCATTTCTCACTTTCCCAGAGTGCCCATTTCTGCCAGCAGCTGGGTTGACTGCGGGGGTATTTTTTTCCAGCATTTCTCACTTTCCCAGAGTGCCCATTTCTGCCAGCAGCTGGGTTGACTGCGGGGGTATTTTTTTCCAGCATTTCTCACTTTCCCAGAGTGCCCATTTCTGCCAGCGGCTGGGTTGACTGCGGGGGTATTTTTTTCCCAACCACAAGTACAACTCACACTGCTTCCAGCGGGAATAAAACATGGGTTGTCCAAACATTGATAACCCAGTCGGGTGGTTTTCCCAATTAGGCTACCGAGGCGCCCGTCTCCTTATATGATGCACTTACTCCAGCATAGCTGTCAGTGATGAAAGCACCTTTTTGTAATAGCTCTCATTCGTCTTGTTGAGTTGGTTTACATTTCTTCAACATCATTGAATCAGTCAGCTGTCTTTTATGGTTGTTTTTTTTTTTAAGTTTTGGAAACAAGGAGTCATATATGGCAAGGACAGTGAATATGGAAGGTGTCGAAGTGTAGAATTTTGTGTTTAGTTAGAAATGTGTTTTTGGTGACAGATGTGTGAGCAAGGGGGCATTGTCATAGAGCAAAATCTGATTACCATTGTGCCACTCCTGAGGGCACGGCATCATCGAGTCATTGTAGGACTTTTATGGCATGTACTCATTGATATTCCAGCATCCTCACTGACACCCAGACATCAGTCAGTGTGAGTGTGTATAATTTATTATACTCATGCTGTGGTCTTGTCAATTTGAGGCAGTGGATGGTCCACCTTGATGGTAGTCATCTTCAAAGGATTGGTGTTCACTTTTGAAACAGGAGTGCCACTTGAATATCTTAGATCAACTTAAGCAGGACTCTGAAGCCTGACTGCAGCATTTCTAAAGCTACAGAATCAGTTTTTCCTAGAATGAAAGCTAAAATTAGTTCTCAGACATTGCTAAATATAAATATCCATTTTGTAAATCCTACTAACTTGAGACTAGAACATAATGGCTGCACTGCAGGCGGGGCATTACCATATCTGCTCAGCCCCTGTTCCAGCAACCAACAAAGTGTTCATCCCGATCGCTCATACCGTTCCACTGAACATGTTACGTTCTGTGGAAAATAGGGCTTTTTTCTGTTCATATTATTCTACTGAACATGCAGCATTCTAGATAAATGGCACACAGCTCAAAAGGGACACTTCCAGGTTGCCATAACGGCCGTCATGGGTAGCATAATCTCCATGCTAGATTGCTCATACTGTTCCACTGAACATGTTGCGTTCTGTGGAAAATAGGGCTTTTTTCTGTTCATATTATTCTACTGAGCATGCAGCATTCTAGATAAATGGCACACGGCTCAAAAGGGACACTTCCAGGTTGCCATAATGGCCGTCATGGGTAGCATAATCTCCATGCGCCCACGCCAAATGCACATGCACTGCATGATTAGCGGGTGTGCCAAATGAATTCAGGTCTCCACTTTGGTGAGACACTCAATCTGACCACAGTCCAGCTGGTGGCAAATTTGTAGTCAAAAACAGACAGTTTAAACATTCCATCACAGGGCAAAGCTAGGACCTGGTACAATTCCACAAAACTCCACGGCCAGTCGCCTACAGCACCATCTCAGTGAGTGGGCGCCAAGACCGGGTTGACTTAGTGGTCAGGTGGCAACCAGACTACAACTGTCTCCACAAACAAAAATCCAAACCAGAAAGAATCACTTGAAATCACACCGCAGCAAAAATGTCACTAGTCCTGAGCTTGATTGAGCTAGGTGGCCAACTTGGCCTGCAGCACCAACTGGCAGTCAGACAAATACTGCAGGTATGCATTCACTTTAAAAAATGGTGCTAATTCATTTCCGTAGGTTTCCATACTGTCTGTACATATGTCTAGATATTGACTTCTGGTTCGACACATACATTGGTACCTAGTTGTCATGTTCACTGTTTTGATGTCAGTTCACCACAGATAGTTTCCCAATAAAGAAATCAATCCTGACGTTTTTTGAATTGCCCTCGTATAATTTTATGAAGAAAAAAAGTTGTTATAATTTAAAGTATGTAGTGAGCTTCAGTAGCATTGAGGCTCGGCAGTAAAGTGAATATAGGTGTAATCCCAAACTGACACTCTAGTTAACCTAGCTAAAAAAGGAATGTAGTGACTTAGTATGGTGAAATTTTATACTATATTTCACCATAATAATAATGTTTGTTACAGTACATCCTGCATATTTTTCTTGTATATTATATGGAGGCTACATTTTTAAAAATAACATTCTAATCCATAGTACCTTCTAGTTATAACTGCATTAATAGTTGTACATCTGATATGCAACACTTCTAGTTTCAGCTGGTAGAAATATTCTCATTATATTTGAGATACAAATAAAACAGAGTGCTAGAGGAGTCTTCTTAAGAAAACAAATTGTTGCCACAGACAAGTGAAGAAGAAAACAAATACAAATGAAATAAAACTCAGGAACGTTGATCATTTATTATATGTGTTTCTTTACAATCTTTTAGTACACACATTGGCCATCTTTGTAAACTGATGTACACGAAGCAGTTCTGACTTCAACAGTCATTAGCGTGTTGTAATTGTCATTTTAAGTAACTTTAATATGATCAGATATAACCATATTACCTGTAAAGATAAAATATTTGCTTATCTGTGAGAACAATAACACCTTTACTAAAGTAGAGAGGTTAAAGGTATTTGCCTTTCTGTGATAACATCTTTTGGTTTGACACTTACAATGGTACCTAGTTGTCATGTTCACTGTTTTGAGTACTTTACTGAGTGCTGCTTCAGCATTCACCCATTAAGTGTGAATGGATGTGTTGTGTTACTATTTTAAGGCATGCCACGATATCTGCCTTTTTAGCCCAACACACGTGTCTTTAGCTTGGGTAGATTTTCTGAACAATTTTTCCCCCGCAGCAACCAATTTGGTCTCTTATTTTTAACTGTTAGGGTTCTTTAACATGCACATGAGGCCTCTTGTTTTTCACGGTTATCCAAGAAGACTAGACATCAGATCTCTTTATCCAGAGACCAGATGAGTATAACCATAATGAAACTTTAAGAGAGAAATTTCATCATTCCCACTACACTTGTGGTGGCATTCATAGCTGGGACCTTCTTGTCCAGGGACTAGCATCTTACCTTTAGACCAGCAAGTCATCCTTACTGAGCTCAAAGTTAGAGCATCCCCTAGCTCAAAGTTAGAGCATCCACTAGATCAAAGTTAGAGCATCCACTAGATCAAAGTTAGAGCATCCACTAGATCAAAGTTAGAGCATCCCCTAGCTCAAAGTTAGAGCATCCATTAGATCAAAGTTAGAGCATCCACTAGCTCAAAGATAGAGCATTCACTAGCTCAAAGTTAGAGCATCCCCTAGCTCAAAGTTAGAGCATCCACTAGATCAAAGTTAGAGCATCCACTAGCTGAAAGATAGAGCATTCACTAGCTCAAAGTTAGAGCATTCACTAGCTCAAAGTTAGAGCATCCACTAGCTCAAAGTTAGAGCATCCACTAGCTCAAAGATAGAGCATTCACTAGCTCAAAGTTAGAGCATCCACTAGCTCAAAGATAGAGCATTCACTAGCTGAAAGTTAGAGCATCCATTAGCTCAAAGATAGAGCATTCACTAGCTCAAAGACAGTGCATCCACTAGCTGAAAGATAGAGTAAAACAGCAGCTTATTTTATTAAAGTACAGAGGTAATATATTGGACCTGATTGGTGCAATAATAATTTTGTTTTTTACTGCAGAGTTTGTAACATATTGTTTAACTATGAAAACAATAGTATAATTGATGTGTCACAAGAACAGTAAATTTATCATCTTTGACAATGATGTTATTACAAAGATAGGTCATTTGTTCATTCCTTTTTTGTTGTTCTAAGTTTGAACATTTGTTTTTGCACCTTAATATGTTACATGACTGGTCATTTTATTGCTCCAATCTTTATTCTGTGCTCAGAAAATCACAACACTCACCTTTAATAATGTCCTACCCTTCACCCTGTGCCCAGACATCACAACACTCATCTTTAATAATGTCCCACCCTTCACTCTGTGCCCAGACATCACAACACTCATCTTTAATAATGTCCCATCCTTCACTCTGTGCCCAGACATCACAACACTCATCTTTAATAATGTCCCACCCTTCACCCTGTGCCCAGACATCACAACACTCATCTTTAATAAGGTCCCACCCTTCACCCTGTGCCCAGACATCACAACACTCACCTTTAATAAAGTCCCACCCTTCACTCTGTGCCCAGACATCACAGCACTCACCTTTAATAATGTCCCACCCTTCACCCTGTGCCCAGACATCACAGCACTCACCTTTAATAATGTCCCACCCTTCACTCTGTGCCCAGACATCACAGCACTCACCTTTAATAATGTCCCACCCTTCACCCTGTGCCCAGACATCACAACACTCACCTTTAATAAAGTCCCACCCTTCACTCTGTGCCCAGACATCACAGCACTCACCTTTAATAATGTCCCACCCTTCACTCTGTGCCCAGACATCACAGCACTCACCTTTAATAATGTCTCACCCTTCACCCTGTGCCCAGACACTACAACACTCACCTTTAATAAAGTCCCGCCCTTCACCCTGTGCCCAGACACTACAACACTCACCTTTAATAAAGTCCCGCCCTTCACCCTGTGTCCAGACACCACAACACTCACCTTTAATAAAGTCCCGCCCTTCACTCTGTGCCCAGACACCACAACACTCACCTTTAATAAAGTCGCACCCTTCACCCTGTGCCCAGAAATCACAGCACTCACCTTTAATAATGTCCCACCCTTCACCCTGTGCCCAGACATCACAGCACTCACCTTTAA
The DNA here is from genome assembly GCA_032433765.1 of Megaustenia siamemsis. NCBI lineage: Eukaryota > Metazoa > Mollusca > Gastropoda > Stylommatophora > Ariophantidae > Megaustenia > Megaustenia siamemsis. The sequence goes on along the minus strand of JAVIAB010000139.1, from coordinate 98,749,196 downwards.
TAATGTCCCACCCTTCACTCTGTGCCCAGACATCACAGCACTCACCTTTAATAATGTCCCACCCTTCACCCTGTGCCCAGACATCACAACACTCACCTTTAATAAAGTCCCACCCTTCACCCTGTGCCCAGACATCACAGCACTCACCTTTAATAATGTCCCACCCTTCACCCTGTGCCCAGACATCACAGCACTCACCTTTAATAATGTCCCACCCTTCACCCTGTGCCCAGACACTACAACACTCACCTTTAATAAAGTCCCGCCCTTCACCCTGTGCCCAGACACTACAACACTCACCTTTAATAAAGTCCCGCCCTTCACCCTGTGCCCAGACACCACAACACTCACCTTTAATAAAGTCCCGCCCTTCACCCTGTGCCCAGACACCACAACACTCACCTTTAATAAAGTCCCACCCTTCACCCTGTGCCCAGACATCACAACACTCACCTTTAATAAAGTCGCACCCTTCACCCTGTGCCCAGACATCACAACACTCACCTTTAATAAAGTCCCGCCCTTCACCCTGTGCCCAGACATCACAACACTCACCTTTAATAAAGTCCCACCCTTCACCCTGTGCCCAGACATCACAACACTCACCTTTAATAAAGTCGCACCCTTCACTTCCTGCCTTTCATAACACATACTTCAGTATAAAACTATAGACTTGTTTTTCTTTGTTTTATTTGATTTTGCTGATTGAAAGCCCTTATTTAGCTCATTTTAAAAATATAATTTCTTTTTTTCTGTTTCATTTTCTCTTATTATTTGCCATTGATATATCTGATTTTTGCCATGTAATGTACATTTAAAAAAAATCAAGTTGACCGTAACCCTTTGAACCCTAGCAACTGAACATGTGAAATACAATTCCCCAAAGCTCATAAGCAAATATGAATACAGACAAAGCAAGTTCATTTTCAACAATACAATGAGACCCTGATATAATTGTTATTATTCAAATATCATGTACATGTCTGACAGTCACTTATGGTTACACTGATTTTAAATCAAAAGATACAGATATCAGAATGTAGAGTTCAAAGGGTTAAACCTGTTATTTAATTATAATTTTTTTAAATTTTGTAATTAGCAGTTTGTAGTTTGAGGAAATAATTTTTTTTTTTGGCTTGATTCTATGCTTCACTGTTTTATTTTATGTTATTACAAGGGACTGGCCATAAGTATTTACTACCCTGGTTATGAAATAAATTTTACATAGAGCTGAATTTCGCATTGTGTTTGTTTCTTTTAAACATAGCTATCTTCTAAATTGATACACTTTTACTTTCTCTGTTTGATCTTAATGGGAATAGAACACCTTATTCTTCACATACCTCTACCATCTCTATTTGATCTAGGAAAGACCACAGGAATATAAAACCCTATTCACACACTTCTACCATCTCTATTTGATCTAGGAAAGACCAACGGGAATATAAAACCCCTATTCACACACTTCTACCATCTCTATTTGATCTAGGAAAGACCAACGGGAATATAAAACCCTATTCACACACTTCTACCATCTCTATTTGATCTAGGAAAGACCAACGGGAATATAAAACCCTATTCACACACTTCTACCATATCTATTTGATCTAGGAAAGACCACGGGAATATAAAACCCTATTCACACACTTCTACCATCTCTATTTGATCTAGGAAAGACCACGGGAATATAAAACCCCCTATTCACACACTTCTGCCATCTCTATTTGATCTAGGAAAGACCACGGGAATATAAAACCCCCTATTCACACACTTCTGCCATCTCTATTTGATCTAGGAAAGACCACGGGAATATAAAACCCCCTATTCACACACTTCTGCCATCTCTATTTGATCTAGGAAAGACCACGGGAATATAAAACCCTATTCACACACTTCTACCATCTCTTTTTGATCTAGGAAAGACCACGGGAATATAAAACCCTATTCACACACTTCTACCATCTCTATTTGATCTAGGAAAGACCAACGGGAATATAAAACCCTATTCACACACTTCTACCATCTCTATTTGATCTAGGAAAGACCACGGGAATATAAAACCCTATTCACACACTTCTACCATCTCTTTTTGATCTAGGAAAGACCACGGGAATATAAAACCCTATTCACACACTTCTACCATCTCAATTTGATCTAGGAAAGACCACGGGAATATAAAACCCTATTCACACACTTCTACCATATCTATTTGATCTAGGAAAGACCACGGGAATATAAAACCCTATTCACACACTTCTACCATCTCTATTTGATCTAGGAAAGACCACGGAAATATAAAACCCCCTATTCACACACTTCTGCCATCTCTATTTGATCTAGGAAAGACCACGGGAATATAAAACCCCCTATTCACACACTTCTGCCATCTCTATTTGATCTAGGAAAGACCACGGGAATATAAAACCCTATTCACACACTTCTACCATCTCTTTTTGATCTAGGAAAGACCACGGGAATATAAAACCCTATTCACACACTTCTACCATCTCTATTTGATCTAGGAAAGACCACGGGAATATAAAACCCTATTCACACACTTCTACCATCTCTTTTTGATCTAGGAAAGACCACGGGAATATAAAACCCTATTCACACACTTCTACCATCTCTTTTTGATCTAGGAAAGACCACGGGAATATAAAACCCTATTCACACACTTCTACCATCTCTATTTGATCTAGGAAAGACCACGGGAATATAAAACCCTATTCACACACTTCTACCATATCTATTTGATCTAGGAAAGACCACGGGAATAGAAAACCCTATTCACACACTTCTACCATCTCTATTTGATCTAGGAAAGACCACGGAAATATAAAACCCCCTATTCACACACTTCTGCCATCTCTATTTGATCTAGGAAAGACCACGGGAATATAAAACCCCCTATTCACACACTTCTGCCATCTCTATTTGATCTAGGAAAGACCACGGGAATATAAAACCCCCTATTCACACACTTCTGCCATCTCTATTTGATCTAGGAAAGACCACAGGAATATAAAACCCTATTCACACACTTCTACCATCTCTTTTTGATCTAGGAAAGACCACGGGAATATAAAACCCTATTCACACACTTCTACCATCTCTATTTGATCTAGGAAAGACCATGGGAATATAAAACCCTATTCACACACTTCTACCATCTCTTTTTGATCTAGGAAAGACCACGGGAATATAAAACCCTATTCACACACTTCTACCATCTCTTTTTGATCTAGGAAAGACCACGGGAATATAAAACCCTATTCACACACTTCTACCATCTCTATTTGATCTAGGAAAGACCACGGGAATATAAAACCCTATACACACTTCTACGATCTCTTTTTGATCTAGGAAAGACCACGGGAATATAAAACCCTATTCACACACTTCTACCATCTCTGTTTGATCTAGAAAAGACCCCAGGACTCATGAAACACTGGTTCTGTAATGTTCTACAGCTCTCTGTGCTTCTCTAGGTTATTCCCCTGTATTGTCTGAAATGTTATCACAGCCTGGACATCTTATTTCTCCACTGTTGTGACAAATTGTGGGGACAGCGGATCCTGTCTGAAGAATATGTTGTGCTGTACACAATTAGAGAAAAACCGTTTGAGGAAACAAATGTTATTTTTCTCCTGTAACTTTGAATGTACCTAATTTCAACTTTCTCCTGTAACTTTGAATGTATCTAATTTCAACTTTCTCCTGTAACTTTGAATGTACCTAATTTCAACTTTCTCCTGTAACTTTGAATGCACCTAATTTCAACTCTTTCCTGTAACTTTGAATGTACCTAATTTCAACTTTCTCCTGTAACTTTGAATGTATCTAATTTCAACTTTCTCCTGTAACTTTGAATGTATCTAATTTCAACTTTCTCCTGTAACTTTGAATGTACCTAATTTCAACTTTCTCCTGTAACTTTGAATGTATCTAATTTCAACTTTCTCCTGTAACTTTGAATGTACCCAATTTCAACTTTCTCCTGTAACTTTGAATGTACCCAATTTCAACTTTCTCCTGTAACTTTGAATGTACCTAATTTCAACTTTCTCCTGTAACTTTGAATGTACCCAATTTCAACTTTCTCCTGTAACTTTGAATGTACCCAATTTCAACTTTCTCCTGTAACTTAGAATGTATCTAATTTCAACTTTCTCCTGTAACTTTGAATGTACCTAGTTTCAACTTTCTCCTGTAACTTTGAATGTACCCAATTTCAACTTTCTCCTGTAACTTAGAATGTATCCAATTTCAACTTTCTCCTGTAACTTTGAATGTACCTAATTTCAAAATTCTCCTGTAACTTTGAATGTATCTAATTTCAACTTTCTCCTGTAACTTTGAATGTACCTAATTTCAACTTTCTCCTGTAACTTTGAATGTACCTAATTTCAACTTTCTCCTGTAACTTTGAATGTACCTAATTTCAAAATTCTCCTGTAACTTTGAATGTATCTAATTTCAACTTTCTCCTGTAACTTTGAATGTACCCAATTTCAACTCTTTCCTGTAACTTTGAATGTATCTAATTTCAACTTTCTCCTGTAACTTTGAATGTACCTAATTTCAACTTTCTCTTGTAACTTCTACATGCTCAGGGTAAAAACGAATGGCCATCCCTTGTAACACTTTTTAATTTTGTTGCTGTATCTAACACAGCCAATAAGTCCAAAGTTGTTACTGTAGGTTGAACTAGATAGAATATGTCTTAGATTTAAAAAAAAATACTGCATAAACTTCTATTCTGTACAGAAATGTATAACTATAATAGAAATGCTGTATTAACTCAATTTTACTGACTTGCATATATCTATTCTTACCAGGCATACTTTTAAATGGCTGCATTATTAATATAGCTATGATTTTAAATTTTAGTATGGTTGCATTTTTATTGCTACAGGTATTAACTTTAATATGGCTACATTTATGTTGCACATTTATAAACTTTAATATGGCTACATCAATTTTGCTACAGTTCTATACTTTAATAAGGCTACATCAATTTTGCTACAGTTCTATACTTTAATATGGCTACATCAATTTTGCTACAGTTCTATTCTTTAATATGGCTACATCAATTTTGCTACAGTTCAAAACTTGAATATAGTTCCTTGGAGTGTCACTGTGTTTTGTGAAACAATCCACATTAATTGAATGAGCATGTAGACATGTGATAATATTAATATATTAATATATATATATATTTATATATGATGTGTGTGTGTGTGTATGTATATTATTGCTCTCTGCATATGGCATGATAAAAAAAAAAGTCTGGTTCAGGTGTTTCAACCATTGTTAATTTTCCACTCAACAGACCAAAAACGCACAAATACTTGTAAGACTTTTATTTAATTGACAGTTGTAGGACAAGACTGTTATACGTTAATTCTTTGTTTAGAGTTGATGAGGGGCTGTTTAAAAATCTGAGTTGATGAGATTATTTAGTTTATTTTTCTTTTCTTTTTTTTTTTTTTTTTTTTTGTTGTTGTTGTTTGAATCATACAGAGTGAGCATGTTGTGCTTGCAAAAACACAATTTTGCAAAATTGTTAAAACCAGATTAAATATTACTGTATTTGTAAATATTAGATTATATGAATGTGCTACATTTATCACTACTTTTAAGAGTGTAACATTTGTATTTATTTATTGAGCTAGGTGAGATTGTTACACAGTTGTTATATTTATCTGACTGTTAAATTGTTCTGTAAGTAATCTACCAGACCAGACTGATAAATTGTTCTGTAAGTATTCTACCAGACCAGACTGATAAATTGTTCTATAAGTGATCTACCAGACCAGACTGATAAATTGTTCTATAAGTAATCTACCAGACCAGACTGAAAAATTGTTCTATAAGTAATCTACCAGACCAGACTGATAAATTGTTCTATAAGTAATCTACCAGACCAGACTGATAAATTGTTCTATAAGTAATCTACCAGACCAGACTGATAAATTGTTCTATAAGTAATCTACCAGACCAGACTGATAAATTGTTCTATAAGTAATCTACCAGACCAGACTGATAAATTGTTCTATAAGTAATCTACCAGACCAGACTGATAAATTGTTCTGTAAGTAATCTACCAGACCAGACTGATAAATTGTTCTGTAAGTATTCTACCAGACCAGACTGATAAATTGTTCTATAAGTAATCTACCAGACCAGACTGATAAATTGTTCTATAAGTAATCTACCAGACCAGACTGATAAATTGTTCTATAAGTAATCTACCAGACCAGACTGATAAATTGTTCTATAAGTAATCTACCAGACCAGACTGATAAATTGTTCTATAAGTAATCTACTAGACCAGACTGATAAATTGTTCTATAAGTAATCTACCAGACCAGACTGATAAATTGTTCTATAAGTAATCTACCAGACCAGACTGATAAATTGTTCTATAAGTAATCTACCAGACCAGACTGATAAATTGTTCTATAAGTAATCTACCAGACCAGACTGATAAATTGTTCTATAAGTAATCTACCAGACCAGAACGATAAATTGTTCTATAAGTAATCTACCAGACCAGACTGATAAATTGTTCTATAAGTAATCTACCAGACCAGACTGATAAATTGTTCTATAAGTAATCTACCAGACCAGACTGATAAATTGTTCTATAAGTAATCTACCAGACCAGACTGATAAATTGTTCTATAAGTAATCTACCAGACCAGACTGATAAATTGTTCTATAAGTAATCTACCAGACCAGACTGATAAATTGTTCTATAAGTAATCTACCAGACCAGAACGATAAATTGTTCTATAAGTAATCTACCAGACCAGACTGATAAATTGTTCTATAAGTAATCTACCAGACCAGACTGATAAATTGTTCTATAAGTAATCTACCAGACCAGACTGATAAATTGTTCTATAAGTAATCTACTAGACCAGACTGCTAAAATTGTTGCATTAAAAAGATATGACCACCCTGTGAGATATTTACATAAAAGATGTGTAACCAGACTAGTTTGTGAGGTTGTTATATAAAAAAAAATACCAACCAGACTGTGAGTATGCTACAAAAAAGAGAACATACTAGACTGTAAAACTTTATATAAACAAACTAGCTACAAAATGTAAGATTATTATACAAATAAACTAGATACCAGATTGTAAAATTGTTAGACAAACTAGTTAGAATGCTGTAAGATTGTTACATGATCAAGCTAAATACCAGACTGTAACATTGTTACATAAACAAACCAGTCTTTGAGACTGTTACCTTTTTTTTTGTCATGTCTGTCTGACTATATGAGATTGAGTAAGTGAGATTTATTTGTATAAATGCATCTTTTTGATTTGGTGAAACAGTTACATTTTGGTACAGATAGATTGTGCCTGGGTGTTTTTTTTTAATCATTTATTTATGGTGAGTGTCATTTCCCCTTTACCTAAAATCATTTTGTCATTAATGAAGTGAAACTTTAGGCACAATTATTTAGATCATCTTTGCTATGTTCTGGCAAGCACAAACTTGTCTAGTCAGACTTGGTTTGAGGTAACTATGGAACAACCTAGTCTTGCAAAAAAAATCAGCAAAAAAAAAACCTGATGAGATCTGTACAAATGTTGCTCTGTTTTTGATACTTTCAACAGATGGCAGAGTGCAACAAAGATAATATAGAACAAATATGATATTTCACTTATTAAATTCAATCGGAAAAATGATCCTTCTATAATTGAGTTGATGCGATAAAATATGATACTTCATTATTAAATTCAAGCATAAAAATTTTACTTCATTCATTTATTAAATTCAAGTGGAGAAATGATACTTCATTCATTTATTAAATTCAAGTGGAAAAATGATACTTCATTCATTTATTAAATTAAAGTGGAAAAATTATACTTCATTCATTTATTAAATTAAAGTGGAAAAATTATACTTTATTTATAGAGTTTTTGCAAAATAAATATGATACTTTATTTATTAAAAGTCAAATTGAAAAATATGTTTCATCTATTGAGTTCAAGTGCTAACTTGTGATTTTTTTAGAGATGATTTATCTAAATCATCATGTGCCATACCGGTTAGCGTAGGTGATCATGTCCTTCCACAATCTTCTATCCACAGTGCATCATTTTATCTAAATAACATGGTCTAATTGCTGTAACTTATTGTATGTGCTAACATGCTGTGTTCTTTAGATATAACAATTGTTATCAAAGAATTGATAATTAAGTTCAAGTGCTTCTCTTTGATAACATTTTTGAAAAAAATTATGCCATTCTAAGGAGGACCTCACTGGTTGGTAGTGTTCCCCTTTCTCACTGATACATTAAGTCACAGAATACATTTTAATTCTTAATACATTTTTTTTAGGCTCTGAGCTTTTATATTCACATGAAATTGCAGTGTTTGGGCATTCTAAATTCTCAATCTGTACATGGCTCTTTCAAATTTCACTTTAAAAAAATTAATTTGCTGAACAGGCTTATCAGAGCAGCTGTGGCTGAGTAGTTATAGCTCGTTTCAAATCACTTGCCCAACTTCAAAACGCTATTGTTCAGTAACCGTTTGTTAAAAACTGTTGAAATTTTCCAAATGTTATTAGAATGCAAAAGACCCTTTAAATGTATATTTAACAAATATCTAGCAGCTGCAGTTTTCTTAAAGCGGCGAATTTCTTTGATGTTTGTCAAAATTGTAAATTGTGAACCCCTAAATAATAGAAATTACCGTAGTTGCTGGTCTATGATTAATTTTCACTAGATAAAGGCGTGGCCGTAATGGGGAAATACCAGGAGAATTATTGTCTTCTCAGTTCGAGGACGGACGATAATATCAAGGTATACCTGTATGTCCAATTTTCATAGTTGTGTGGTCCTGAAAAGGACCGTTTGTTGAACTAATTTAAGGTAATATAGGGGCCAACATTGTGGGGGCTATATACTTTCATTCTGAATCAGACGAGTCTAAAAGATTAATAACTGTTTGGGGTTGAACATTCCACAAACCATCATTTTTCCAATATTCCTCTTCCTGTTTTAAGACGTGGTCTTCACATTCAGCCCAATAATCTTTGTCTATATTTAATAAAGCGAGATTAGCAATAGTCTTTACATCGCATATTTTGAATGTTGTATTTTCATCTGCCACTTGTCCTTTTAATTTTGCCCAGATTAGTTCTATTGGATTTAAATGAGCATGGTAAGGTGGCAGCCTCAAACTTATATGACCGTGCTCTTGGATAATCTTATCTATTTGAAAAATCTTTGTCCTTTGTTTTTGCTTTACTAGAGATAGTAATTCAGGTTTTAAGTACATGTTATTAAATTGTATGTGCTCCTTTGTGAGCCATATCTTAATAGCATCTTTTGTACTGGATGACGTCGGGACTTTATCTTCAAGTGCAACAATGTTGTGGTACGCTGCATTGTCCATTATTAGGCAAGATGGTCGATCTAGTGATGGGAGAACAGAATTTTCAATCCAATGTCTAAATATGTGACCATTCATCTCAGAGTGATAATCCCGATTGTCTATGGATTTTGAAAGAAAAATGAGCTCTGCATTCTGTATTAGTCCATGTTGTCGACTACCTGCATGAGCAATTATCAAGCGCTGTCCTTTGCTGCTAGGTATTAATCTCTTAATCTTTCCATCTGATGACTGCCATTCCCTTTGGTTAGTGTGGTGAGCATTGATCCATGTTTCATCCAAGTACACAATATCATAACCTTGCTTGCGCACCTCTTTTACTTCACGTAAGTACTTGCTTCTCATGACTACTATATGTGGCTTCTCACAGATGATGTTTCGTCCATTGGAATACTTTCTGAATGTAAAGCCTGCAGCTCTCACATTCCTCCATAATGTAGACTTTGATATTTCAATACTGTTGTTCTTTTTCAGCGCAACTTTTAATTTTCTTATTGTAACAGTTTCATTCATACCCAACATTTTGCGAATTTCACGTCTACACCTCTGAATGAACGGAAATGGAACACACAATTTCTCAAGTGTCTAATTGTGTCAAAAAAACCACGGCGAAAGCGTGCAAACACGTCAATTTTACCGTGTATGGATTTTTACTCGCTATTTTTAACTTAAAATACTGTAAACATTAAGTTTTGACTACATCAATGGGTCGTTATAAATTTATATAAATCAAATAAGCAACAATAATAACCAAATGTTTTTTTTCAATGAAATTAATTCCCTGTTGGGTTCTAATCATTATAACTTTACATGCAAATTTTGAACAACTTACAACAAGCGGTTAAAAAGCTATCAATTTTAAAAGTTGGGCACGAGTTATGAAACAAGCTATAGTGTGGTCATTTCCTAAACAGAATGATCTGGACTTGATTCCTAGAATAGGTTTTTTTTTGCTGACCAAAAAGGCTCCGGGGTTCACTCAGCCGTTACAAAATCCCAGAGATTTTTCTGGGAAGTAAAGGCATCCTAGTTTGATACCGATCACATCACACAAAAATGTGATGTTTTCTTCTTCTTCTCTGTCAACTCACTGAGGAGCATAGGTCTTCAACAAACACTTTCCAAGCTGTTCTGTTTCTTGCCATTATTTTAAGATCATTCCATGTCTTCTCCATCATCTTCCTCTCTGCTTCCATCTTTCCATGCCTATTCCTCTTCCCCCCCCCCCCCCCCCCCCCCCCCCCAAAAAAAAAAAAAAAATAAAAATTAATAAAATAAAAAAGAAAGAAACAAAACTGATCTTCTAGTTTATCTTCAGTATAATGTCTGCTACTTCTGTATCTATTAGCCTCATGTTTAACCTTATTAGTAACCAAATGTCTTCAGGTAAAGATAGTTTTTTTTTTTCAGAGAAAATGAAACTCACCAGAAGTAAATTGTAAAGCTAACTTTTTGACTTCACATAATCTGTGCTGATATGAGATGAACTGTAGCATGTTAGCTTGATGAAGCATAACCTGAGCTCATTGATATATGGTGCTACTAATCTTATTAATCATATATGTTCTTGACTTGCAATGATACAAATTTATACTCCAGATTAAGCATGTGTGCATACAGAGATTATAATCTTAATCCTATGATCACAATTACACTTAGAGATGTAAATAAGTAAAGTGAGGATTCCTTTATGGGTTAGTGGGGTAGGGAGTAAGATGTCTTCTTTCCTCCACTAGTTTATGGGATACTTATGGGCAAGATGGGGGGTACCTATTTAATTCCCCTGATCATGGTTACATGAATCCATGATAGCAGGTGGTGGTGTTGTGGGAGCAGCTCGACAAATAGTACCAGTTATGTCTACATTCCATTATGGCAGGCAAAGGATCTGCACAGTTGTAGAGACAATGGCTCTTACGGTATAATGTGGGTGTGCCAATCAGTGTCGATCGATGGTGCGGTAGCTCCTGTGTGCATGTACACACAGGCCATTTGACTTAATGAGGTCCGCTGACTCATTTCTGTCGACCTGCCTTTTGGCCAAGTATTGGGACTGGATGGTCTAGAGGTAAGACATCTTCCTCTGGACAAGAAGGTCCAGGGTTCGATTCCTACCACAGGCGGTGGGAATTTTTTTTGAGGCCGTGTTGTCATTGTGGCTTTACCCTCCCCTGGTCTCTGGGTAGTGAGATCCTATGTCTAGCCCTTTCTGGGTAGTGAGATCCGATGTCTAGCCCTCACTGGGAGGTGAGATCAGATGTCTAGCCCTCACTGGGAGGTGAGATCAGATGTCTAGCCCTCACTGGGAGGTGAGATCAGATGTCTAGCCCTCACTGGGAGGTGAGATCAGATGTCTAGCCCTCACTGGGAGGTGAGATCAGATGTCTAGCCCTCACTGGGAGGTGAGATCAGATGTCTAGCCCTCACTGGGTAGTGAGATCAGATGTCTAGCCCTCACTGGGAGGTGAGATCAGATGTCTAGCCCTCTCTGGGTAGTGAGATCCGATGTCTAGCCCTTTCTGGGTAGTGAGATCCTATGTCTAGCCCTTTCTGGGTAGTGAGATCAGATGTCTAGCCCTCACTGGGAGGTGAGATCAGATGTCTAGCCCTCACTGGGAGGTGAGATCAGATGTCTAGCCCTCTCTGGGTAGTGAGATCCGATGTCTAGCCCTCTCTGGGTAGTGAGATCCGATGTCTCAACACTTAAGAACATTCTGAAGAACAATATTAACGTTGCAGGGACTGATTTATATAATGAGCTACAATAACATAGAGACATAACTGTCATTTAATGATACATTGCTAAATAATCACATCAATTCAGGCTAGAGTTTTCCTTATATGATACATTAACATGTAGTGACTAATCACATTTAGTTCAGGCTATAGTTCGTATCATTTAGTATTTTCTCATTTAATTGACCAATCACATTTGTTAGACTGTTGTTCCTTCCTTCATCTGAAACTTTTGAAAGTAATTGAATATTCACATTAGTTCTGATTTTAGTTCCTTCCACCCTTTGATACTTTTAAAATTAATATAATAAAAACTAGTTTGCAAGCAACATTATCTCAAAAGACTCCAGTTTCCATATATTTTTCTATTTATTATGATAATTACTAGTGAACAATTACCTGTAGTTCAAACGTAACAATACGTATATGTAACTGTACAATATATGTGCACAACACAAAAGTAATATTGTGGTAGTTGTAGAAATAATCACTTGAGTAGCCATAGCATTCAACGTGAAGACTAGAAATAATCAAGGAATTAACTTTAGTTCACATTTTAGCTACTTTGTATTGGCCTACAACTCATAAATTTCATATGAAAGTTTGACTAAAAGCTTGATGTATTTTATAGTTTATTTATTGGAAGGAGTGTAAATCACATGGTAACAGAAATAGCAAAACTCTTTATACAGAGTTTCACAGCAGGAGGCAATCTGAGCATCAGAAGACTGTCATGCAAGTATTGGGGTGGGGTACCCTCCCAGGTGCTGACCCCCTGTTGCATTGAGCTTGAAGGCTCACACTATGTGTCACTATAAAAAAAAAGTAAAGTACCCCCGTCACGCCAAGTGGCGTATGGGGAATATGGTGTTAGTGACCATAAATTTTACAGACCTTCGGCACATGATTTTTGGGGGAATGTGGTCGGTATTACGCCCGTGCCGCTTTACTTTCCAGAAAAAATCCTGTGCCCATTAAAGGCTGGGTGAACCTGGAAGCCGTCGGTTGGGATCAAACCCTACCTCTTGTTCTTTGTAGTCCAGTTCACTAACCACTGAGCTATCGCGGCTCCTATATGTCACTATGCTTGACATATAATAACTATATAAAGATAGGTTTAGGTTTTCCTAATGCTAAGTTTGAGTCAGCTGAAACAGTTTCATTGGCACCTGTATTATCTGGTTATTCAGTTTAGTGTGTCTTATTTGTTTTACCTTCATGATATTAACTTTTGTTGATTGTATGAGGGCTGCCAATGAGGAGGGTGTATGAGAATTACAATGGCTGCATTATAGCCATGGCCCTTCAGTTTGTTTTTTGATGGACATGCTCCAGTCAACCCAGCTGTAAAAATGGGTTCATGACTAGCATATTTAGGGGAAGTGATAATAAGGTCATACATTGGCATGCTGGTATCTTAATGCTACACTTTTGGCATTGTGGTATCTTAATGCTACACTTTGGCATTGTGGTATCTTAATGCTACACTTTGGCATTGTGGTATCTTAATGCTACACTTTGGCATTGTGGTATCTTAATGCTACACTTTGGCATTGTGATATCTTAATGCTATACTTTGACATTGTGATATCTTAATGCTACACTTTGGCATTGTGATATCTTAATGCTACACTTAGGCATTGTGATATCTTAATGCTACACTTTGGCATTGTGATATCTTTGTGACATGTTCAGATTGTTTCTAACACTAAAATTGATGAATTCCACTGAGTTACAATTTATTGACGATTGATTGATTTTTGTTGTGATTGAAAACATTAACTCCAGAAATATTGAAGTGGTCATTTGTTGCAACCTTGTTCCACAATTATCCCTGCCCCCATCTCCAGGCCAAATGGGCACTTGCCTCTTTAGAGAAAATGTGGCTGAGGACATGGTCAGATGAAACCCCTGAGGACTGGAACGAAAAGGACAGAGGAAGTCCTAGCCCAACACTTGGGCTCAGCACCTCAGGAGCACGTCCTAAAAGCCACACTCTGCCCAAATCACAGTCGCTGCACGAACAACTGTGGGAAGGTATCCAACGCAAGTCTGTTGATTTTCTTCGTGGAGGGAGCAACTTGCTTGCCAGAACCAACAGTAAAGAGGATACGCCAGGCCAGCAGGTATGGGGGTCACCTGGCATGGACTGGGCTGAATGAGGTTTTGTTTCTTAACTTTCTATCATTCCTTATGTTTTTTTAAAACTGCTACAGACATCTGCAGAAGGCATTTATTATGTTTGAAAATAAACATTCCATTTGTAGGTAATATGTTTACGGCATGCTCAAATGTAAGCATCCTCAAGTTACATACATTATGTCAATCATGCTGTAGATCACATATAAGAATGTCCTTAATCATGATACTATGGTCAACAGCATGTAGCATTAATGCACCTGTTATTATGCCATTACTTATCATGACCTGTCAACAATGTGTTTAAACAGCCAAACAGAAGAATGGGAAACAGGTTGAATGTAAAATAGTCAGCACAATATAGGGAAACTCAGTCTTGTTAAACAGAAAATAGACACAAAGACAATTTCAGACATTTTTTTAAGAATGCTTTGTTATATCCTTGTTGTTTGATATTTTCTTAGAATAGATATGACTGTAAACTGCAGATTTTGTTTAATGTTATTATCTGCTGGAAATTAGATAGTTTTATTTTAGATTTTTGTGTTTGAGATTTTAGTTACTGTATGGCATTCAGAATTGGTGTCAAAATTGAATGCCAATGAAATTTGAAGCAGAAGTCAATGTATTTTGGCACAATTTTTCCATTTTGGCAATCTGCAGCAGTCTATTCAGTATCATTGACCAACTGTGCTTCATGCTGCTTTGTTTGCGCTCATCATGCCTTGTTAGGTGTTTCAAATGTTTTATTTCTTCTGTATTTTTTTTAAACATACATTATATTTTTTTTTATAAATGTGAAGGCTATGAGACTATATTGACTTCTTCACTTTGACACTTATTTGTTGAATGAAAAGTGTTTTTTGTTTTGTTTGCTGCTTTATAGATTAATTTTTTTTTACAGTTTTTTTTAATACTGATTGTTTGATATTGCTTTCCTGTAACACTGTTTAGCATTTATGGTGATTGTCATATTGCCATTTACATATCATGTATGTTGTCATTTACATATTGTGTCATGTTATCATTTATTTTTTCTGTCAAGTTCTTAATCAGATCTCCCTGTATAATTTTGACATATTAAATTTTCTCTCACATTGTTATCCTTATATTGTACCTATTTTCAATCTAGATTCCATATCAAGTTGTTAATTCTCTTTTATGTTATCTGTCATGTTGTCATTTTCGTTCCTCCTCTTGCTGTCTGTCATGTGATGCACTCTCATAAAAATTCTCTGTCATTTTGTCATTAAGACACATTTTCATCTTCCATATTAAGTATTTTCATTAAAATTCTCTGTCATATTGCCATTCATTATCAGAAATCATATTACAAAAAATTTATGTTTTGTCATTAAGATTTTGTTGTCTTTTTTGTAACAGATTTTTTGTCACATTGAGTTTTAGATATGCTGTTACTCAGATTGTCTGTCTCATTGTTATAGCGAATTTCAGACATGTCACTTATATTCTTTGTCTTGTTGCCATCTAGAGACTCTGTTTTTTTATCACTTAGATTCATTGTCATGTTGTCACCTAGATTATTTGCTGTTTTTATTATCAGACATTCTCTTGCTTAGATTCTCTATCATATTGCCATGTTGAGTTTCAGACATGTTAAGAAGATTCTCTGTCATGTTGTCACCTAGATTCTCTGTTATTTTATCACCTAGATTTTCTGTTATTTTGTCACCTAGATTCTCTGTTATGTTACAACCTAGATTCTTTGTCATGTTGTCACAGTGATTCTCTACAATATTCTCAGACATGCTGTTACTTACATTATCATATTGTTATATTGAATTTCAGACAAGTCACCAAGATTCTCTGTCATGCTGTCACATAGATTCTCTTTTATCTTGTCACCTAATACTCTACTATTTTGTCACCTAGAATCTCTGTACTGCTGTTATCTAGATTCTGAGTCATGTTGTCACCTAGATTCTCTGTCATGTTATTACATAGATTCTAGGGGAGCAGAAGCGCCTGCGACCTGCGGTCACAATAGCAGGGTCGGCGCACCATCAGCTGACCAAGACCTAGCAGTTCTACCTCCTCATGGTCTCCCCTGGAAACTGTCTGCGTCAAACCAGACTGGCTAAAAGAAGCTAGGATCGCCATGTTCCCTGTAGTGGTGGCTGTTACTGATATAGAGGACCCAGTATTGCAGTACCTCTGGGCTGAACTAGTAGTTTCCCAGCATAGCCTGGGACAGACGAACTCCAACCTCTCCAGTAAGAGCTGGGAATGTCAAAAAAGCCATTACGACCCTCCACATCTTATGAGTCAAAGGGCAACCTGCCCACATCAACTCGTGGCAATCCGTCAATAACAACAACATATAGATTCTGAGTCTTGTGTTACCTAGATTCAGAGTGATATTGTCAACTAGATTCTCTGTCATGTTATCACCTGGATTCTGAGTCATGTTGTCACCTAGATTCTGAGTCATATTGTCACCTAGATTCTCTGTTACATTGTCACCTAGATTCATTTTCACATTGTATTTTAGATTCTCTGTCATATTGTCACCTACATTTTTCAGCCATTATTTCACCTAGACTTCCTTTTATATTGCCACCTAGACTTCCCTTCAGACATCTCCAGCTTGGTGGATGGGGCTTGTCTGACTTCATGTTTAATCAATGAACTATGAATGAGAAGAGCTACAATTCTACTCAAAAATTATAATTTCAGTGATGAAGCAAAAGCAGCTTGAGTCTACAATTTGTGTTATATTTGCACTTTTGGATTTAGTCTAAAGTAATTTGTGGCACAAATGTTTGCTGCTGTTTACAAATGTATATCTCAGTAATGGTGATGTAGCAGTTGTTGAAAATACATATTTATATTATCGTCAACGCTATGTCACAATCTTTCCCCTACTGTCAAAAAGGAAAGATTTTTTCTTCATCGAGATATACATTTCAATCTTCGCTTGGTTACTATTTATGAGTTTTACAGACAATATTGTGACAGCAATCGCCTGACCGTTCAAAATGTGCTATTCAGGTTTTATTTAAGAAAATCATAAAATTGCACATAATGAATGTAAATTTTCACAGTGTCTAAATATGATCTGTAAAACTAATAAATAGTAACCAATCGAGGATTCTGATGTATTATTTCTATATCTGGAAGAAAAAAACATTCTTTTCTAAATACCTGACAGGATGGAAAAAATTGTAGCATAGAGTTTTTGATGATATAAATATGTATTTTCTACAATTGTTACTTTACCAGTGCTGAGATATACATTTGTAAACAATTGTGAACACACTTTAGCTTCATTTTGTTTGTTATTTATTTAAAAGATACAACATTTTCTTGTATCTTTTAAGAATAAACTTTATGAATCTTCCAGCAATTGTAGACTTTGAAGATGACTGTCTAATAATTACATTTTAATCAAAATTCAATATTTGGGCTTAGGAGGATTTGTTCATTTGTAGAACCAGCAAATTTGTTTTTCTTAAGTCAGTAGAGAATTCTTCTTCAGAGGAACATTGTAAAATACTGACCTGGGGTTATTTGTGCCAGGGTAAACGAGTGATGACTCAGTGCTCACAGCAGACATTGAAGAAAAGTGTTGACATGAAGTCTAGGCTTGAAGAGGCCATCTTGGGCACTGGCAATGCTAGAACTGAGATGATGCTTAGACGGAGACAGAATTCTCAGTTATCACTTTCAGGTGGGTGCTTATGCTGTTGGTAGACATTGAGTTTTTATCATTTATCAAAATATTTTTACATAAGAGTTATTAGTTATCACTTTCAGGTGGGTATCTATGTTGGTAGAGTTTTTGTTATCATTTATCCAAATATTCGTACATAGAATTATCAGTTATCACTTTCAGGTAGGTGCTTATGCTGTTGGTAGACATTGAGTTTTTATCATTTATCAAAACATTTTTACATAAGAATTATTAGTTATCACTTTCAGGTGGGTATCTATGTTGGTAGAGTTTTTGTTATCATTTATCCAAATATTTGTACATAGAATTATCAGTTATCACTTTCAGGTGGGTGCTTATGCTGTTGGTAGACATTAGTTTTTATCATTTATCAAAACATGTTTTTGTTATCATTTATCAAAATATTTGTACATAGAATTATCAGTTATCCCTTTCAGGTAGGTGCTTTTGATATTGTTGTTAGGCATGACTCATGTTTTCTTTAGTACAAATCAGTATTTAAAATTATTATTGGAAAAATATATAAATTAATAAAGCAGATGTTTGGCATCTTTTCGTGTGACAATTGACCAAGTGTTGCAGATCTTACAGTCTACAACAAGAGAGAAGTACAGAACATGAACGTAGCTTATCTTTATTCGTGTTAAAATGTGTTTGATCGGGCAGCAAACACTGAGTTCTGATGGTGTCATCATACACATCATTGTAGATATTTGAAAAGAAGGGCAAAAATGAAAATCTTAGAGATATTATGTACCATCATAACACATAACATCATAGGGTACAGAAATGTGCTCACATAACATCATTGGTTAAAGAAATGTACCATCATAACACATAGCATCATAGGGTAAAGAAATGTGACATCATAACATATAACACCATAGGGTAAAGAAATGTGCCATCATAACACCATAGGGTAAGGAAATGTGCCATCATAACATACCATCATAGGGTAAAGAAATGTGCCATCATAACACACACCATCTTAGGGTAAAGAAATGTGCCAGTTTAACACATACCATCATAGGGTAAAGAAATGTGCCATCATAACACATAACATCATAGGGTAAAGAAATGTGCCAACATAACATCATAGAGTAAAGAAATGTGCCAACATAACACATACCATCATAGAGTAAAGAAATGTGCCAACATAACACATACCATCATAGAGTAAAGAAATGTGCCAACATAACACATACCATCATAGGGTAAAGAAATGTGCCAGTTTAACATCATAGGGTAAAGAAATGTGCCAACATAACATCATAGAGTAAAGAAATGTGCCAACATAACACATACCATCATAGAGTAAAGAAATGTACCAACATAACACATACCATCATAAAGTAAAGAAATGTACCAACATAACACATACCATCATAAAGTAAAGAAATGTGCCAACATAACACATACCATCATAAAGTAAAGAAATGTGCCAACATAAGACATACCATCATAGAGTAAAGAAATGTGCCAACATAATATGATAACATCATAGGATAAAGAAGTGTTTAGTAACTAGATGAGGTAGCCCCAAACCTTCCTCACTGTAATTACCTAATCCATCTCAGTCATACAGGTACTCATTTCCTTCTTTCAGTCAAGTTGACTGAAATTTACTTCAATTCACTTAATTGTCAAGCCAGTAAGCTAACCACCATGCCAGTTATGCTTTGCTTTAGGTAGATTTAACATAAAATTATGCTGAAAAATTATTTAATGAAATAAATATATGATGACAACATAGTCATCATAATGAGTTAAGTTTATTATTGAGAGAAATGTGAAAGAGAACTCCTGAATAGATAATCCTGAATTTAGCCCCCAATTGGGATTGGCGGGTATATCCCAAATAAATCCTGAGTCATTATCATGAACCATGTTGTATCATATAATTGATCATGGATTTTTATTGTATTCAGCTCCTAGTATTGTCTGTTATTTGTACTGGGACTTTTGTTATTGGACTGCCCAGTATTTTCCCTCTCTATCATTCTGTTCCTATTTCCAGGAATGTTATTGATTGTTATATTTTCTTCAAATTATGTGTCAAAACATTGTTTCTTTCTAACATGTAAACAGTTTACTTTGTGTATCATACATTGTAGATTATTTTAGTACATCATAGAATGCTTAGTTGTGGGTCTATAATTGGTCTCAATCTTTTTTCAACTATCTTGGCATATAACTTCCCTGTGTGGCTTAATAGTGATATTCCTCTATATTGGTTGCAGTCTCTTCTGCTGCCCTTCTTTTTCCATATTGGTAATATAATGGACTGTTTCCAATCGTCTGGGACTTGCTGTTGTCCCAGACGATTGGAAACAGTCCATTATATTACCAATATGGAAAAAGAAGGGCAGCAGAAGAGACTGCAACCAATATAGAGGAATATCACTATTAAGCCACACAGGGAAGTTATATGCCAAGATAGTTGAAAAAAGATTGAGACCAATTATAGACCCACAACTAAGCGATGCTCAGATGGGCTTCAGGAGGAACAGAGGTTGCACAGATGCCCTGTTTATCATAAAACAACTAGCGGAGAAAACAATAGAGCATAATAAAACACTGTATACAGCTTTTATTGACCAAGAAAAGGCGTTCGATAGGGTGGACAGGGAACAACTATGGTCCGTATTGCCCTTGTACGGAGTGAGTCACCACCTAGTAGAGATATGCAAGAGCCTCTATGAAAGTAGTCGCACTACAGTAAGATCTTCAGCAGGCTACTCTAAACACTTCACCATTAACTCCGGAGTAAGACAAGGCTGCGTGCTTTCCCCCTTACTTTTCATCACATATATGGACAATATAAGCAAATTAGCATGCCCAATCAAAGGAAACATACCAACACGGATGATAACAAACGATAACACAGAAGAGAACGAAATATACGTACCAGAAAACAACAGAAGAGAGGAAGAAATAAATTAAATACTATTTGCAGACGACCAAGTTCTGATACATGAAACAACTGAGGACCTACAAGAACATATCAACAGGCTAAACAACACTTGTAAACAATACAACATGAAGATCAACATAAGCAAAACCGAAGTAATGGCAATAGCGAGAAAGGAAGAAAAACTAAACATCATAATAGATAATACATCTTTGAAGCAAGTTGACAATTTTAAATATCTGGGTAGCACACTAACACAAGACAATAACCAAGAAACAGAGATAGATATAAGGTGTAACAAAGCATGCCAAGTTATAGGCCAAGTATCAACACTATTGAAAAACAAAGCAATAACTACGGAAGCAAAAAGGACAATATACAAATCAATTTTTCTACCAACTCTGTGCTATAAGTGCCAGAATTGGACGCTGGACTCTAGAACAATAAGAAAGATAACGACCACAGAAATGAAATGTGTCAGAAGAATGACAGGAAACAGCTTAAGGGACAGAGTAAGAAACACTGACCTGAGGAAGAAACTCAAAATTGAACCAGCCATCGAATACATAAAGAAACAACAGATAAATTGGTTCGGCCACATAACAAGACAGAAAGAACTAACAATAAATCAAAGAGCCATAAACAAACGCTACGAAAACGTCAGATTAAGAGGAAGACCGAGAAAGAGATGGATAAATGGAATACTAGAGTCACTAGGAGGAATAACATCAGAAGATGCCAACAGAAGAGCAAAGAATCGCAGATTGTTTCACCCCTCGACGCCAACGGCAACAGAGGAAGGATAGAAGAAGAAGATAGAATGCTTCATTCTAAAATTTGTGAACAGCTTTCTTTGTGTATTGACATTTCTCAAAACACCATAAACTGTTTCTGTGAACAGCTTTCTTTGTGCATCATTCAACACATTAAAGATTGCTTTTTTTTTCTTATATGTGTGAACAGCTTTCTTTGTGTGTTGACATCTCTTAACTCATCTTCATTTTTATGATTCCCTTAAACTACCAGTGGGATTAGCCTATTATGCCAGGCTGTAAAATGTAGTTTTTTTTTCCTGCCATGTCTCTCCACTAATTTTGCTGCTCGATACAAATTTATGTTTACTTTAGCAGTGGGATCCTCACCATTTTGCAACAAAACATCATCTCATTAACTTCAAGTGATCCTCTCAATTGTTCTTTGGATTGAGTGTGGCCACAATGTTGTGGTTGTGCTCTTTCTTCAAGACACAAAAATCAAGGATTTGTTCTCCTTATTTACACAATCCTGTTGACTTAGCTGTCAGAATTGGTGACTCTATCTCATATAAAGTAGGCAGGTAATGTGATTTACAGACAAGAATGAATTAGCATCTACTTGACAGCAAGAAAAATATCACCTCCAAAAACTGTGACTTAATACTAAATAATAAATAAAACACTTGACATTCCTATTGCTATGGGACTTTCTTTGGGAGTTTCTTTACATTTGCATTAGCATGCAAGTGAAAATGAATTGATCAAGCTTGTATTCCAATTTCTGCTACCATTTAGGTTTGAGTGGCTCACAGACCCCACCTCCAAGTATTGCTCCAGAGAATGGAGGGTCCAGACTGAGGTGGCGCAAGGACCAGGTGCAATGGAGACACTCTGTGGAACTCTATGACAAGTTTGTACTTTGACTCCTTTCATTAACAAAATGAATATTTTAATAATTTTATTACAATCTATTAAAATAGAGATGTTAATTTTCTAATGCTTGAATCATGTTTACATTTATTAGATATATGCTAAGATAGAGAACATTTATTTTTATAATCCTTGCATAAAGTTAAATTTTTGGTAATAAATAAGCATATATTCTCTAGCTCTTATATCATGCTAATTTGTGAATAAGTTAAAATAAAGATAATAATTCTCTAAGGCTTGAATCATTTTGTCTTAAGAATCTGTTAAAATAGAGAATCATCATCATGTGCCATACCGGTTGGCGTTGGCGATCATATCCTTCCACAATCTTCTATCCACAGTGCATCGTATGAGTTAAGTTGTTGACTGTTTTCCATGCCATGACACTAAGCTATCCAGTATTTTCTCTCTTTGTCGTCCGCGATCTCTCTTTCCTTTTATTTTGCCAGTTGTAACCAAGTATTCCAACTTTTCTCTTCTCATGATGTGCCCCAAAAATGTTAATTGCTTCTTTCTGATGTTTTTTAAGAGCTCCCTTTTTGTGTTGGCCTCTTTGAGAACTTTCTCATTGGTCTTTTTAGCTGTCCAGGGAACTTTCAACATTCTTCTGAGAAATCCCATCTCTGTGGCCTCTAATCGTCTTTTCATCTGTTTGTCTATTGTCCATGATTCACTTCCATAGGTCAGAATTGGTTCTATATAGCATTGATGAACTCTCTTTCTCATTTCTATTGACATAGATTTGTTGCATAAGATTTTTTTCATTTTCTGAAATGCTATTTTAGCCTGAGCTATTCTGCTTTTTATTTCTGCGTTGCATCTTCCATCTGATGTTACCACTGTGCCCAAGTATTTCAAACGTTGCACTTGTTTCAGATTTGTCTTGTTTATTTGTATGCTGCATGATGGTGATGATTGCTTCTTCGATATAACCATTACTTATGTAAAAAAATAAAGAATAAAAAAAGAGAATATTGATTCCTTAAAACTGACTCGACTACAGTAGAGATATTATGCTTCTGGTCGATAGGAAAACATGATGTTGTTGAAACCATTATATATTTAGCATGGAATGAACATCTTAGCCATTTGCAATTATTGTTTAATAGAGTGAGGGGAGTGCAGGTGGCTGAATCGATAACTTGTGCTTCAAGCCAAGAGAGCACAAGTTTAAATCATGGTAGAGTCAAAAGTTATTTTTGTTTAATCAGAGGTGAAATAAAACTCTCATGGCGACTACACCTAACATGCAATTGTTATTCTGCAACCCTATAAGTCACCCAGCTACCCAGAATGAGATAAGTGCTGTGAAGGTAGTCTTTTATGTTGAGGGGAGAGTTGATAATTTGTAATCACAGTGTTCAGACATGAGGCTTGTGTACGGTTGTTTATTTAACCTAGTGAGATCACAATTCTTCAAGAAAACGTGCAAAGATTATCAGTGCATGGTCATAATATGAACACATTGAGGGATGTTGATGGTGTGGTCTTTATTCTAAGTGTGTATCAAAAGATCATTTACATTCTTCTCTTACCTTTTTTAGCTCCCAGTGGAGCATAGGTCTTCAACAAACACTTTCCAAGACATTCTGTTTTCTTGCCATTCTTTTAAGATCATTCCATGTCTTCCCCATCATCTTCATCTCTGCTTCTATCTGTCTTCTCCAAGAATTCCTTGGTCTTCCTGTTTGTCTTTTCCCCTGGGGATTCCAAAAAAGGGCGTGTTGTGTAATACTCTCAGTTGGCTTCCGTAGTGTGTGTCCTATCCAGCGCCATCGTCTTCGCTGAATCTCTTTATCCACTGGTATTTGACTGATACATTTCCATAATTCTATGTTAGTGATTCCGTCCTGCCATTTCCAACCTTTTATTCTGCGTAAGCATCCATTAATGAAAGTCTGTATCTTCATGATTGTCAAATTTTGTTGCTCTCCATGTTTCACAACATAGGCTTATTAAATATAAAAGGCTTAACATTTGAGTTGAACATTTTTATTTTTGTATTTAACCTAATTTCTTTGGATTTCCATATGTTTCCCAGTGCAATGAAAGCTCCTCTTGCTTTTGATATCCTTATTTTGGTATCATTTTCTGTTCCTCCCTCTTTATCTTTATTACTGCCCAGATATATGTAAGATTATATTTATAGAAACTAGAAAAAGAGTTATTAAATGTTATGTAGAGCCAGTCTTGACATATGGATGCGAATCATGGACAATAGGACAACAGACAAGAAAATCACTGGAGTCTGTAGAAATGTGGTTTTACAGGAGAATATTGAGAATACCATGGACAGCTAAGAAGAGTAATGAAAATGTTATGAGAGGTCAAAGCAAAAAGAGAGCTAATTTCCAATATTAGGATGAAACAATCATCATTTTTTGGCCATGTAATGAGAAGAGAACAACTGGAATATATTGTAACAACTGAAAAAATTGAGGGACGAAGAGATAGAGGGAAGCAGAGAGAAAAAAATAACAGACAGCTTAAGAGAATGGCTTGGCAGAAGGTCAACAACAGAAATGATAAATAGCTGCCAAGATAGAAAATTGTGGAGAGACATGATCACCTACACCAGTAGGCATGGTACTTGATGATGATGATATGTAAGATTGTACGTCTAGTAGAGGTATTTCTCCTAGTTTTATTTGGTTATTGCCAACTATATTAATTCTCATAATGTTGGTCTTATCTCTATTAATCTTCAGTCCTAGCTGTTGTGATCTCTCATCAAGTATGCTCATTTCATCCTGCATCTGTTGATGGCTGTGTGATAGGAGAGCTATGTCACCAGCAAAGTCTAAATCATCAAGTTGTTTGGTCAGTGACCACTGGATTCCATTTCTGTTGTTTTGAGTTATTTCATAATCCAATCTATGGCCAGTAGAAAGGGAAATGGAGACAGATTTATCCCTGCCTTACTCCTGTTCTTATTTCAAATGCTTCTGTAAGCTGTCCTTCCTGCACCACACTACATTTCATTCCTTCATGCATTATTTTTATCAGGTTAATAAATTTTATGGGGATTCCGTAATGACTCAGCAACTTCCAAAGCATCCTTCTGTCTAAACTATCAAATGCCTTTTCGTACTCTATGAATCCAATATAAAGTGGGGATTTTAGTTCTAAACTTTGTTCAACTAATATGTAGAGCAGTTATTTGATCAGCACATGATCTGTTCTTCCTAAAACCTGCTTGCTCATCTCTCAAATGTTTCTCTATAGCCTCTTTTAGTCTCTCCAGAATGATTCTGCTTAATATTTTTCCTGGCACTGATAGCATAATTCCCCTATAATTTGTGCACTCCTGTAAACTTCCTTTCTTTGGTAGTTTGATCATATAAACTACTTTCCTGTCTTTAGGTATTTCTTCCCTCTCCCAAATTTTATGTAATAGATCATGTAACATCTTGGTAGAGATGTTAATATCTGCTTTGATGGCTTCCGAAGGAATTTCATCTGGTCCTGTGACTTTACCATTTTTTTAATAGTTTGATGGCTTTCATTATTTCTTCTTTGCTTGGTTTTCCACAGTTAACGTGTAACTCTTCTTCTGCTGGTAGTATATCTGGAGGATTATTTGAGCCGGGTCTGTTCAAAAGTTCTTCAAAGTGCTCTTTCCATCTCTCCATTTGTTTCCTTATATTACTAAACATATTCCCTTTCTTATCTTTAATAAAGGCATTGATCTGTTTGTATTTTCCACTTAATTTCTTTGTGCTGTTGTACAGTTCTTTCATATTCCCTTTATTTGCTGCTTCTTCTGCCTCTTTAGCTAATTCATCTATATATTTCCTCTTATCCCTCTTAATGCATCTTCTCACTTCTTTGTTCACGTCTTTGTAAGCTTCCTGTGTCTTGGCTTTATTACTTCTCATTTTGCTTTTATTTATGTCTGCTTTTTTGTTCTTTCTTTCTTTAATTTTATTTAGGGTCTCTGCTGTCATCCATGGCGTTCTCTTTTCCCCAGTGTTTCTTCACATGTCTCTTTCCATATATCTTCTACATGTTTCCAATGATCTTCTATATTTGTTGTATTTTCTAGTTGTTGGAGGACTTGGTATTTGTTTGATATTGTGACTGCGAATTTAATTCCTTGTTCTTTAAGAAACCCTACATTGAAATACTTTCTACCCTTATTCGTTGTAGTATACCTTTTTAGTTTAATTTTAAGTTTGGCTATCAGAAGATGATGATCAGATCTGCTCCTCTATATACTTTTACATCCTGTAAGGATGACTTAAACTTATTATTAATCATATGTGATCAATTTGATTTTTCCGTTCCATGATCTGGTGACACCCATGTGGCTTTGTGTATTCTTTTATGTTGGAATATTGTTCCTCCTAGGCTCACTTGATTAAGGGCGCAGAAATTCACAAATATCTCTCCATTCTTGTTTATATCTCCACGTCCATGTTTTCCCATAATCTCTTCGAAGCCTCTGTTGTCTGATTCTACTTTAGCATTTAGGTCTTCCATCAAGATTATAATATCCTTGGCTCGTCTTGCATCCATCTGACATTGTAGCTGCTTATAGAAATCATCTTTAACTAAATCATCCTTATCGTTGGTTGGTGCCTAGCATTGGATAATGTGTAATTTTATTTTGTTTTTGGTTGTTTTAAATGTTGCTCTCATTAGTCTTGGACCTACTGCTTCCCATTCTATTAGTATTTTCTGTGCATTCTTTGATAGCATTATAGCTACCCCTTCACTATGTTGTGCTCCAGGTTCCTGGTGTCCTGATGATAAAATCATCTCTCCTGAATTTAGTTTTATTCTTTCCGTTTCTAGACATCTTGTTTCACACATTCCCAGAATATCTATCTTGTAGTTTGTCATTTCTGCTGCTACATCATTTACATTATCATCATGTAAAGATAACAAGATATTTAGCATGAACTGCAAAAAGGGAGAATAAATGGTCTTAACAATCCAAATAGCTTTTCATAACCTTGGGTTGTATTAAAAGAGATCAATGAATTTGAGTGTTTACGATCAATAATAACTTCAACAAATAGTAGAGATCTACAGTAAAGGCTATCTACAGAATAGCTCATCAATGGCTGCATTACAAAAATTGTTATAATATTGCACAATTCATCTGTGTCAATGGAAATAAAGAAAAGAAAGTTCTTTAGAGTTATTAAGAACCAATCGTTGCATGTGGATGTAATTTCTGATCAGTTAGATAACATACCAACAATTTGGAGGCCACATTAATGTAGCCTTTACAGAAGAATGTTGAGAATACCATGAACAGTTGAAAAGAGTAACATTGAAATGTTCTAAAAGAGGTCAAGACAAGAAGAAATTTAATTTCTAACATTAAGAGAAAACTGATAGCTCAGTGGTTAGTGAACTGGACTACAAAGGACAAGGGGTAGGGTTCGATCCCAACCGACGGCTTCCGGGTTCACCCAGCCTTAAATGGGTACCTGATTTTTTCTGAGAAAATAAAGTGGCACGGGCGTAATACCGACCACATTGCCTCAAAAATCATGTGCCAAAGGTCTGTAAAATTTATGGCCACTAACACCATATTTCCTATACTTGGTGTTACGGGAGTACTTTACTTTACTTATTAAGAGAAAACAATCATAATTATTTTTAGCATGTTATGACAAAGGAACAAAGGAGTATATTATGACAACTGAAACAAAAATTGACGGTAGTAGAGATATAAGAACAAAAACAGAGAAAAAGATACCTGACAGTTTAATAAACAACAATGTTGGAAATGAACAGCAGCATTTACAAACAGCTGTAGAGATGAGCATTTGCCAGAAGATATGATCACCTATGTCAGGTAATACCTGATGTTGACTTAGAGAAATGGGGAGACCAAAATTATCATTCTTTTTTATCATTTTTGAGAAGAATGAATAAAACCAGAACCTTCTTTTAGTGGGGTCAGTTAACTTTGGTCATATTGGCAGTCAAAGTTACACAAGGAAAATACTTTGTATACAATGGAATGAATTCACAATTATCACAGAAATAATAGATAACCTTACAGCCAGCAATCTCTTCTATAATCAGAAAGAAAAAGTGGGCAGAAGGATGAGAAGGAACAAACAGGACAAGCACAAAAATGAGTAATGGCATGAAAAAGGAAAAGAGGCTAACCTCAAGAGACATTGGTAAGAAGACAGGCAAAAGAGGCAAAGAAAGCAGGCAGAAAGCTGACTCCTTTAGTCAGATTGAGCAGCTCACCCACATTAAGGACTTGTGGGGATAAACAGTGAGCCATGTGTGGCATCTTATGGCATTGGAAAGGTATAAGCTATTGTGGAAACAAACAAAATTGATTTAGAAGAGAGATAAGAAGAAAACAGTTTAATATTATAACATGGAGAGGAAACAGTTGATCTTGTACATCATTAGAGATAGGACAGCCATTACAAGCTACAAGGTATTAAGGTAATGTTAATACTTTCATCAGAGAAATGTTTTGGAACATCTTTTTGTTTTTTGTCCTTACATATGTAATGATTGTGTTGTATGTGGCTGCATCCAACAGTCCCAGACCACAGGAACATGAGCTAGAGAGTCAAGATGAAGGCAGCCTGGCTGCAGAAGTCAGCATGATCTGTCTGGACAGTCTTGAGCTTATCATTCAGGTCAGAAAACAAGCAATAGTTTTGGCTTAGTAAGAAATACAAAGTCACATTGGACACTAGTGTGAGAACATTTGTTAGTAATATCAAGAAAAGAAGTTTAATATTAATGGCACAGCATTATGGTATAGTAATATGGCACAAGCAATTATAAACTGTACTGTATATTTAAACAAGTGCTCAATCTCTACTTTGTTCTCTCTATGTCATTGAGTTGCCACAGCTTAACATATTATTATGCCAGGCCCCACTTGACACCTGATAGTGTTGTGTAGCAAGGGAATTAGAAAACAGGGCCACTGAGAGCAATACATTTTGATGGCCACTAATATAAGTCAATCGTAAACATTTTGTGAAAGTACAGAACATGCCAGATAAGATAACTCTCTGTCCACTCTTCAATATCTTCCCTTAATTCCAATATCTTTTTTTCTCTCCTTGCATCTAAAATCTTTGGCTAGAAGATTCACATAATTTTTTTCCTTCAACATCACTTTTGCATCTTTTATGATCAAAACAGTATTGATGTACGAGATGTGATGTATGAGATGTGATGTATGAGATGTGATATACGAGATGTGATGTACGAGATGTGATGTACGAGATGTGATGTTTGCTCTCAAATGCCATTGCTCTTAGACTTGTACATTTATAAAGTCATAACAGCCCTTACAGCAGGGCTATAGAATAAAATACAAGTTATGGAGATGAAATGTTATAATGTTTTTGTCATCTCTTACTTAGATTGTATCAGAAATGAACAAGTTTGCAAAAGGATACAACAAACAGTCAGAGTACATGATGATCTTATGACTATTGTGAAAAAAACATAAAATAAAATGGTTAGATCACACATATAGATCATATGGTAAAGATCTTTCTGCAAGGAATTGAATTTAAGGAGGAAGTAGAGGTAGACAGAAAAGAGAAAGGGAAAATAGCATCAAAGAATGGATAGCCCTCGATTTGGTGAACTTTGATGGAACAATGCAGAACTGACATGTTATCCTCATTACATTGGGCGAGCAATTTTAAAATGAACCAATTCTTGTCTGGTAACAAGCCTATGCCAAAATGAATAAGCTCACCATATCAGCTTCAGGCATCAACATCAAAGTCTTTGGTGAAAGGAAGATCGACAGAATAACAGCAGAGGGTTATGCTCTTTCAGGCGTGAAAGAGGAAGCAAGACAAATTAAATTGAAAAATAATGTCCATTTAACACAATCTGTACCACAAGCTGGAAAATGCGGCTCTAGTGGTCGGCCTGCCAAGCCTAAAAGCAGCATTTTGCAGCTTTAATTTATTGACATTTTCGTAATGATTTCCATTTTAGATAGATTTTAATTTTACTTTCTTGCTATTATTTCAAATTAAAAAATAACTTTTTTAAATGGTGCGGCCTCAGCATGTTAAACTCCTTGGTAACGAATGTGTTAATAGTTTTTAACGTTTAATTTTGCAGATAGCTCAGAATTCTGAGATTTTGCAGCCGCTGCTGGGTAGTTCTTTGAAAGTGCTGCTGCACATGCTAGCCCTCAACCAAAGCTCTGCAGTCCTTCAGCATCTCTTTTCCACTCAGAGAGCTCTAGTCACTAAGGTAATGTTGGTGCTGACTTGTGTTGATCCTGGAACTTTTTTTTAGCATAGGCTATCTCTAGAATCATATGGGTAGCTGACAGAAGTAAACAGATCATGCCTAGAATTATACAGGTAACTCATATAATTAAACAGATTGCACCCAGAATCAGACAGGTAACTGATATAATAAAACAGATTGCACCAAGAATCACACAGGTAGCTGATATAATTAAACAGATTGCACCCAGAATCACACAGGTAACTGATATAATTAAACAGATTGCACCCAGAATCACACAGGTAACTGATATAATTAAACAGATTGCACCAAGAATCACACAGGTAACTGATACAATAGATTGCACCCAGAATTACACAGGTAACTGATATAATTAAACAGATTGCACCCAGAATTACACGGGTAACTGATATAATTAAACAGATTGCACCTAGAATTATACCGGTAACTGCTAGAAGTATACATGTAGCAAGTCATAATTGGTAGATAATACTTGGTTATATAGTTAATGATTAATAATCATATGTGTATACAAATTCAGAATTTACATAGGTTATGCTTAGAATGAATGAAACAATGAACACTTAAAGTGACACTGAACAAGGTTTTGCCATCATTCTCTATTATTGGTATGCTTTTTCTTGTCAGTTATTGAGTTATTTGCGGGTCATCATCATTGCACTCCGAACATGTCCATAGGTGCTCAGATCCCATCCTCAGCAATTCCCTCAGTGTCCAGCGACTGACGACTCCAGTTCTATGTTGGTTGATAAGTCTTCTTACACGGCCACCAAGTTTCTCATTTCTGGCCATGCCCATCTTAACTCCCATTTCCATCATCCGAAGAAGTGACGTTGATCTGTGTTTGTCGAAGTCCTGTGCTCTTCCAACATCTCGAAGGGCATTGATGATGTCCGCCCGATCCATCGGTTGCCCGTCCTCAACGACAGCGCAGCTAGCCAACCTGTCCGCTCTCTCATTTCCCCGTACTCCCGCATGTCCAGGGACATAGACAAAGGTGACCTTACGTATTTTGGATTTCTTGTCAGTTGTTTCACATCAAGTACCCTCATGTCACATTTACAGACATCTTAATAAGGTAGTAGGTCTTCATTTGTCTTTCCTAAGGTAATAACTTCATTGGTTGTCATTTTATCTCTTTAGAAAGCCTCACAAGCACTGAATGTGATAAGCATTCATTCATCATATTTTTATTCTGAGGTAAAAGTAAAGTAAAGAGCCCTGTCACGCCAAGTGGCGTATAGGGAATATGGTGTTAGTGACCATAAATTTTACAGACCTTTAGCACATGATTTTTGGGGTAATGTGGTCGGCATTACACCCGTGCTGCTTTACTTTCCCAGAAAAAAAATCCGGTAGTCATTTAAGGCTAGGTGAACCTGGAAGCCATCAGTTGGGATCGAACCCTACCCCTTGTCCTTTGTAGTTCAGTTCACTAACCAATGAGCTATCGCGGCTCTTTCTTCTGAGGTGGTGGTGTATAATTGCCAGGATTTGCTATGTACTTAAAACACATTCTTTCTATTCATTTTGTCATCATTTAAATTTACTTTCTCATTACTGCATTCAGATAACATTCATTAGCACTTAGGATATATGGTGCTCAGATAACATTCATTAGCACTTAGGATTTATGGTGCTCAGATAAAATTCATCAGCACTCAGGTGATATTGTACTCAGATAAAATTCATTGGCGCTCAAGTGTTTATTTTAATAACTCAGCGAGACCTCTGCTCAGTGCACTAATGTGTAGTACATGCAAGGATTCTGGCAGCAATGCTACAATGTTATTATTAGTGTGCATTTGTCTGATTATGATTTGTTTCCTGTACATCAACATATGGTGTGCTCTTTGTGGTATTCAACTACCAAAATATGATTATCTTGACTTATGTATAATCTCTGACTGGTCTATGTTTAATTTTTATTCCTGGACACCCTGGTGTAAAAGGAAATGAGCGAACTGACAGCCTGGCTATAATGGCTGCCATTAATGGCTGAAGGGCAATGAACCAGGCTGATATTCTGAATGCACTGAGGGAGGTAGGACAAGCTAATGTTTCATTTAATGAGCAACCAACATCACATGAATCTACAACCTTGTCCAGACTGTGTGAACATCAGGTCAAAACTGGAGATGTCAGAAAGGAGCGATATGCAAGAAGACACACAATAACAAATTAACACAGAACTGGAGTAATCAGTCTCCACACACAGAGGGACATACTGGGGAGGAGATCTGAGCACTTATGGATATGTTCGATGTGCAATGAGGATGATCCGTCTACTAAACTAGACTAAACTAAACCCATCTCTAACATAACTAGACTATTAATCTCACTTACCCTGAGATATGAGGTTACAGAATATATCATCTGATTGATGTACCTGTGACTGTAAGACTATGAGTTTATCCTCAACACTACAGTAACCTCCATGTCCATACTAATGGTATATACTTCAAGTATCTGCCTCTTTTATTGTTTAGTTCTTGGACTTGTTGTTTGAAGAAGAGACAGAACAGTGTGCCGAGCTTTGCTTGCGACTGCTGCGTCACTGTAGCTCACCTATTGCTGCCACACGCTCTCAAGCCTCAGCCTCACTATACCTACTTATGAGACAGAACTTTGAGCTTGGAAACGTAAGTCATGTTGTTATTTGAAGCTTTTATATTCAAACATTTACTCTGCAGCCATGGGTAATTTTTTTCCTTTAAATTTGTTCTACAAAATAATAGATCAACAAGGGAACTAGTTGGTCTTGAGGCAAGATGCCGACCTTGAGATAGAGAGGTTATGTGAGTTCGGCTGCACCATTTGGGATTTTTGTTTGTGATTTCTTTCCGCAGCAACCACCCTGATCTCAGCAGCGAGACAGGGCTTGAATGACTCAATGTCAATTACTCATCAATGGGAAAAATATGAGTACCTCAGATGAAGTTATCTGCCTGTGCATGCGGCTGCAAGGGAAAAACAGATTAACATGAAAAATTGAATTCCCAATGTCTAGAGACTGCAAAGGTGAAAGTTGACAAGTGAAAAAAGAAGAATCAGCACTTTATGTCAGTTTATATTTGAGTAGAGAGGCCTTGTTATATTTATAATTGTATGTATGTGTATACATTATTTTAATGTGTACTTATTATTTTAATAGTTGAAGCATATATTTCAGAATGGTTACCTATAGTTTAATGTAAGATTTAATGTTGGTTTGGTCTAATATTGAAGCTTTCTCCAAGATTTGATCATGTAATATTTTTATACCTGACATAGTTTTGATTCTGTTCCTATAAAAATGGCCAAGGGCTCCCTCCATGCCCTAAGGCAAATGAGAAACATGGTGGCTATCCTATTTTCTCAGCAAAAAATGTAAGTGCCTGTTTAAAGCTGGGGAGCCGTGGTGGCTGATCAGAAGGGTCCGGGTCCAATCTCCAGCAGTGGCGGATTTTTTTCGACTGACAAGACTTCTGGGTTCACCCAGCCTCTAAAAATGGGTGCCAGAGATTTTTTTCTGGGAAGTAAAGGCAGCCTGGCATGATAACGACCACGTCACCCAAAAGTGTGCAGTGGTTATAGAAAAATATGGTCACTAACACCATATTCCCCATACGTCTAGCAAGGTGTGGAGGGAACCTTTACTTTTTTACTTTGCTTTAAAGCTGAATTTAAGAGCCAATTAGGATCGAACCCTAATCTCATGTCCTCATATATCTAGTACACTAACCCTAACCACTGATCAATCATGGCTACCAAATTTACTAGCAGGTGTTCCTGCTGAAGGCCTATTGAGCCGAAATGTCATTCTGGTTTGTGTTGTCCACTTGTTTCATGAAGCTTTAACCATACCATTTTTTTCTATTTTTTTTTCCTATTATATATTTTTTTTACATTTCCTAAGTTTACCCATGCCGTAGCCCAATTCTGTTATGTCGACCAGGTTTTTTTGTGCAAATTTTTACTTCTTATTCTCAGAACTTTGCCCGCGTGAAGATGCAGGTGACGATGTCACTAAGTTCGCTGGTTGGTCAAAACCAAACATTTAATGAAGAATTTTTAAGGAAATCCCTGAAGACCATACTGACATATGCTGAGGCAGATCAGGATTTGGAAAACACATCGTTCAGAGAGCAGGTGAGTAAGAACATTCCAGTGTCTTTTGTATGCTGCTGCTGCTCTGAGGTGATCATCACAAAGATGCCATCTATACAGTTTATCTTTTATGGACAATTTGACACATGGTTTTTATTTTTACTTATGTCTTTTTTCTCTCCCTAACGTTATATTTTGTCTTTCACTGTCTTGCTTTGAGTTTTTTTGTCTCCTGTAACTGATTCTATGTATAGGATAGCATTTCTGCAGTTTTATTTTTCTTGGTTTGACCCTTTAGGTGTTCAAACAGTCTGACATTCACCAGTCAACCCAGCTGATGGAACGCTTATCTGACTCACAAAGTTGGGGAAAAAGTAGTAACAGATAGGAAAAGAACTGGCCCCTTCACCTCTAGATGCTGTAGCCTAGTACAGTGATATTTTATAACCCTCTTACAACGTATACATGTCACTACCATTTTTATAATTATATTCATTTGTGTCACCATTTATTTTTTGATACCTTCTATATGAGTGATGGTCCATTGATCAACTCTATAATACAATTTGTACATGTTTTGGCAACTTTATAATAGTTTCAGTTATCTTCTGCGTACACCTCTAGACGTCAATGTTAATAAGTTTGAAGAAAGTATTCATCTACGAGGCTGGTGACATCACCACACAGCTTGTTCTGATATGGTACCAGTGATGGCCACAATAGCCTTCTCTGTTCATTAAATGTTGGGCATGATTGTAGCAGATGTTCAGCACTCTTTTTGCCTGTGCCACAGTCACATCCATCAGAGGTGCCTCATAGTTTCAGTTATATCTTTTTTTGTATTTGCTTGTAGTAATCATCTTTCAGAAGTTTGTATTGGAGACTATAGTTTAAATAATTCTTGACGGTGTTCTGTTTGACATCATTAGGTTTTTTTTAATTACACATTTCAAGTGTCAGTCTCACTACCAGGAGGATAGTTAGGACAGATACGTTGGGACATTCTAGATTGTTGAACTTTATGGAAGAAAAGGGAATGAGCATTAAAACTGTCTATTGTTTTATCATAATCGTCATCATATGCCATACCGGTTGGCTTAGGCGGTCATGCTCTTCCACAATCTTCTATCCACCATGCATTGTATCAGTTCTGTTGTTGACTGTTTTCTATGCCATGACACCAAGCTATCCAGTATTTTCTCTATTTATTGTCCACAATTTCTCTTTCCCAGTATTTTACCAATTGTAACCAAGTATTCCACCTTTCTTCTCATATTGTAACCAAAAAAAAGTTGATTGTTTCTTTCTGATGTTTCTTAGGAGGTCCCTTTTTGTATTGACCTCTTTGAGAATTTCCTCGTTGGTCTTTTTAGCTTATAGACATATAGTTTTGAAGATAGAACAAATAATTATGTCTCTTTATACCACATTCCTGTCATTGCAACTGATTTGTTTCTGTAATGACACAAATAGCTCAGATCATGCAACTGATGGTTTTTGTAATGACACAAATAGCTCAGATCATGCAACTGATGGTTTTTGTAATGACACAAATAGCTCAGATTATGCAACTGATTGTTTCTGTAATGACACAAATAGCTCAGATCATGCAACTGATGGTTTTTGTAATGACACAAATAGCTCAGATCATGCAACTGATGGTCTTTGTAATGACACAAATAGCTCAGATCATGCAGCTGTCCTTGACTGGCCTCTCTCATTGCTTCCTCAGGTGAGGGATCTTGTGTTCAACCTCCACATGATTCTCTCTGACACGGTCAAGATGAAGGAGTTTGCTGAGGACCCAGAGATGCTGCTAGATCTTATGTACAGAATTGCTAAAGGTTATCAGAACTCTCCAGACCTCAGGCTGACCTGGCTTCAAAATATGGCTCGAGACCATAGTAAGGTGAGCCAAGCAGACATGAAAAAAACATTTCATATTTAGTTATTTTAAAATATAATGATCCGTTATGAAATGTAAAACATTACTTTACCAGAATGTCAAATGTTAATGTCCACATACAAACTATTACTTGGATTATTTTCTGGGAGACTTTTTAGAATGTAGTGTCACTTTGAGTGGGACATTCTCATGTCTGCTACACCCCCTGTTCCAGTAGCAAAAAATGTGCTCATCCTGACTGTTTATACTGTTTTGTGTTGAGAAAAGGTTGTTTATACTGTTTTGTGTTGAGAAAAGGTTGTTTATACTGTTTTGTGTTGAGAAAAGGTTGTTTATACTGTTTTGTGTTGAGAAAAGTTTGTTTATGCTGTTTTGTGTTGAAAAAAGGTTGTTTATACTGCTTTGTGTTGAGAAAAGGTTGTTTATACTGTTTTGTGTTGAGAAAAGGTTGTCTATACTGTTTTGTGTTGAGAAAAGGTTGTTTATACTGTTTTGTGTTGAGAAAAGGTGTGCAGCTCACAATGAACCCCTACACTCCTCCCACCCCTTTCAGATTGCTGTAAAAGTCATTACCAGTGACAAGATTTCCATGCGCCGAATTCTCCAGGACAGTCAGTGGCCTAATGGATGCAAACTGTTGCTGCTCACCAAATGAGTTTTTTTTTTTTTTAATTATCAGAAGTGAAATAAAATCTCTGACCCAAACACTTTGTGATGATTACACTGGGCGTGTGGTCTTTATTCTCCAGTCCAATGGACCATTCTAATGGACCTCAAAATTGTAATAAATGCTGCTATGATAATTTTGCTTATAGTTAATTTTAGAATTTTCTCTTGAGTGCAGTGTTGAACACGTATCTGATGTAGCAGTTGAGGTTGTACATCAAGGCAGCAGATTGAGCCCCTGCTACACTTATTATTCTACAAAATAATCATTTCTGTTCCTTGCATTCTCACAAATGAAAATAATCAACTTCAACAAATATTTGATGCAGTGCTTAGAAAACTATCTCACAGCAAACACAAACACAATAAAGCAAAAAATAGATCAGCAATCTAGATAATGATCAAACCTGACCCTACAACACTAGTAGAAATTACATCATTCTTTTTTCTGATAAAATTAGTTCATTAAGAGTGTTTTTATTATATTTTTGTTTACCATAGAGAGGAAACCATGCAGAAGCTGCCCAGTGTCTGGTTCATGCTGCAGGTCTGGTGGCAGAGTATCTCAACATGTTGGAGGACAAGCAGTACCTGCCTGTAGGATGTGTTGCCTTTGAGGTGTGTCAGTGTTTATTCACATTTTATTGGGAAGGTATTTGTACACTCTATTAACTATGGTAGAGTGTGAATTAATTTGACTAGACAATACAAGTGTCAATTACATCATGCAGATGCCACTATTGGTGTTAGTTCCTCTAGGGCAAAAGATGGCACCTAGGACAGAAATCATAACTCTCAATGTTCTAGGATTCACTGCTAGGTCTTGTAGATCTTGTAATGTTCTTAATCCCATAGATAAGCCATCTCTGTTATGGTTATGGTTAGTTGAAGGCTCCGGTTTGGCCGCAAACAAATTAAAACCCATAACTGCTCAACCACCTGTGCCAGTGGAATTATCTGAATTAACATCTCACCACATTGAATGATTCAAACAAAGAAAGGCAGTTGCAGTCCCCATCATAGCAGCTACAGCAAACACCAAAAGACATAAGGCCAAGCGGCAAAGAAAGTGAACGCAGCTGTAATGTCCTTCGTATGATATCATCATTCATCGCAACCAATCGGAATGTCGAAACACAATCCAGATGAAACACAGCTCACGGTGTGCACAGAGCACTAAACTCAGTAGCCGGCAGCAAGCTGGACTTGGAATATGAGGAAACTGCAACCAGGAACACTTTTCACACTACGCCTCAATGATTCTTCCTGCCTATCCGCCATGTTGACTGGTTTTCCAATGGTGACATATATTGCAATCAACACAGAACACACTTTACGTACACTGTAGAGGATTTCAGATCACATGCATGTAATCTGATTAACCTGCGAATATCCCAACAGTGGAACTTCTTATATAGATAGGAATGTAATAGTAATTATATTGCTATCTATACACTTATCTGCATTGGAAAGATAGAATTAACTATCTTTCTGGCAAAAAAAGTCACAGTGAACGTTGACGCAAACATGACTCCGCCATCTTGAAACTGGAAGTCCAATCTCTATTAATTGTTCTATATAGAACTTTTTTTTGTGTTTACCTTGTTTTTTTTTTATTTCACTTTCATTTAGCCAAATGGTGTCCACATGAAGTCGAGATTTTTATTTCAGCATTAGTGAATGTTCTATGAGGGTGACTTGATCATCAAGTGTGCATGCAAGTAAATGTGGAAATAAACAAACAAAAAAAGTATTAACAATTTTTTACAAATTATATTTTCACAGAAAATCACTCCAAACGTGCTGGAGGAGAGTGCGGTGTCTGATGATGTTGTCTCTCCTGATGAGGAAGGCATTTGTACTGGGATGTATTTTACTGAGAATGGATTGGTTGGATTGTTGGAGCAGGCGGCCGGCTCTTTCAACATGGTCAGTTTTTTTCTGTAGACTCCAGCAACACAGTTTTATGAAGCCAGAATGTGGTTGTCATGAAAATTTTCAATGTTTGTGATTTGTCATTTGATGGTGACTTCACACTTAACCTTTTTGACATCTTAGAAAACCGGAGCACAGGTTTTCAATAAAAACACGTCTGAAAATTCTATCAAGCAATGTTCCACTCCATTGTACATTAATTCCTTTTTGGGATATATGTGCCTACTTCCAGCAGGGAATACTTATTTTGTCAATACAATATGTTTGTGTTTGATGTTGTATCATGTTTATGTGACAAATTAAATATTTACATATACATACATTTTATTTTAATGAATAAAATGTAACAGATTTATATTATCGTAACATAGCAGTTGCCACTTTCCCAGTAATATATGAAATGTATCACTTGTAGTCTAAATCACTAAACTGGTCACCTTTAGAAATTGTAAGATCAATTGTGATGCTTCTCTGTGATTCTTCTCCAGGCTAGCATGTTTGAAGCTGTCAATGAAGTCTACAAGTTGATGGTACCAATCTATGAACACAATCGTGACTACAAAAAGTTGGCACATGTACACCAGAAGTTGTATGAGGCTTTCACAAATGTGACACGCCAGGAAGGGAAACGTATTTTCGGCACATACTTCCGAGTTGGCTTCTACGGGGCCAAGTTTGGAGACCTCAATGGAGAAGAGTTTGTTTACAAGGAGCAGATGATTACCAAATTGCCAGAAATCTCTCATAGACTTGAGGTGGGTGTTTTGGCGTGAGGAGGGATTAGCCATTAATAATAATTTGGTTCTTGATTTTGCTTATGTAGGTTTTCTCTGAACAATTGCTCACTTATTTGGAAAGACAAATATCTAGTCTTTTATTGGGGAATGAGCAAATAAATGCAGTAAATTTGGTAGCAAGGAGCCACTAGTAGGGTGTAACATACACTCCTACAAGGTATTGTGATAGCTTTACAAAAAAGGAACACAATAAAATACTGACATTTAGCCTACATTCAAAAGCATTTCGGCCAAGATTCTTCAGAGAACAAGGGCAACAATAGCAAACAATGAGACACAGATAAATACAACTTCATCTAGTATGATATAAGGACTGGTAAGTAAAGGAGAAGTGGACTGAGGGATAAGAGATGAGATGGTGATACAAGAGAGAGAGATGTGCTACATGTTGGCACATTTTACCTGTCCTCCAACATGTAGCATATCTCTCACTCGTATCACCATCTCATCTCTTATTCCTCAGTCCACTTCATCCTAGATGAAGTAGTATTTATCTGTGCCTCATTGTTTGCTATCATTGTATTCATTCTCTGAAGAAGGTCGCATGTAGGCCGAAACGTCAGTATTTTGTTGTGTTCTTTTTTTGTAAAGCTGTCAGCATACCCTGTAGGAGTGTATATTACATCCCATTACTGGCTTCTAGTCTTTTAATACTCTGTTTAGAGCTTCTAAAGTAAGAGATTTGACTATGAGTATGTGAAAATATTGATAATAAATATTCATACATATTTTTTTTTTATTTCTCAGAATTTCTATAGTGAGAGGTTTGGCCATGAGTATGTGGAGATTGTGAAGGACTCAAACACTGTGGAGAAAGACAAGTTAGACCCAGAAAAGGTAAGCTATATCATCCATTTTGGGGGCAAAGGGACATGTCAGCCTCAGGGCTGAGATTGGTCAGCAACTCACAGCTTGTGTCAGGATTGATGAACCTGAACATTCACGTCCTACAACACTACTTCACAATGCCTCTGGAATCAGACAAACCAAGTGAGTAGGAATTGTGAGGGAAGGTGACTTGGTACTCAGAAACATCATGCTGAAGTTGGACGTGTTGGAGCGGAAGGCACAAATATAACAGCTTTGCAAACCACAACACATCTATGTCCATTTAACGTCCTTTTAATACCAGATGATGTGAGGATTACTTATTCCTTTAGTCATCTGGTGAACACAAGAAAGAATATTGTTCTTTTATCCATCCAACTCAGTATGTCTTATATTGTGTGTGTGTGTTTCTTCTCTTGAGTTATTGAGTTATTTGCGGATCATCATCATTGCACTCCGAACATGTCCATAGGTGCTCAGATCCCCTCCTCAGCAATTCCCGCAATGTCCAGCGACTGACGACTCCAGTTCTTGTGTTGGTTGATAAGTCTTCTTACATGCCCACTAAGTTTCTCATTTCTGGCTGTGCCCATCTTAACTCCCATCTCCATCATCCGAAGAAGTGACGTGGATCTGTGTTTGTCAAAGTCCTGTGCCCTTCCCACATCTCGGAGATCATTGATGATGTCCACCCGATACATTGGTTGCCCGTCCTCAACGACAGCGCAGCTAGCTAACCTGTCTGCTCTTTCATTTCCCGTACTCCCACATGTTCAGGGACATAGACAAAGGCGACCTTACTTATTTTGGACTTCTGCAATGACCCTACCCATTGCATGCGTACTTTGCCCGCCTCCACTTTTTTTTATCATGCTCATTGAATCACTAAGTATACATGCATGGGTGTAGTCTTGTGACTCTAACCATTTGAATGCCTTGGTCACTGCCATCACCTTCATTGTCATGCTACTCGTGGTCATGACGTATGCACCACTGTCTTCTTTGACTATTCTGCCTGCCGAGCGTGCTGTAAATGCCCATGCACTTCTTTGGTGTCATATTACAGATCCGTCTGTATAGATGACTGCATCTTTCTCATCAGATACAGTGTTCAACTCAAGTGTAAAATAGTTAGATCAGATAGAGTGTTCAACTCAAGTGTAAAATAGTTAGGTCAGATACAGTGTTCAACTCAAGTGTAAAATAGTTAGGTCAGATACAGTGTTCAACTCAAGTGTAAAATAAGTCATATTTTATCTCTTTCCAACATGGAGAACAAATACAACAGGAAGATACAGGATTTCATTATTGGATATCTGTGCTCAGTGTACAGATGGAGATTATATAACAAAATTACTTACATAGAACTTTGGGAAAGTTCCATGCAAATACCAGTGGAGAAGAAATACAACAAAGACAGTAGCACTGGATAAGTCAGACTGAAAGTCTGAGAGTGTTTGCACAACAGTGAGTCTCCAGTGAAGGAGATAAAAGGGAAATACTCGGAGAAGGAAAGTGGAAACTCTAGATAAACACAAAAAAATTGTGAAGACATGAAATAAGCATAAGAAAATGACAAATTAAAATGAGTTGGAAAATGTTTGTTGAAGATCTGTGCTTTTTAAAGAGTTGAAAAAAGAGAAGCAATAATATATTTGTGGAATCATCACAAATACCAAGTCTTTCAACAATACAAAATGTAAAGAAACAATGATTGGGAAAAGGAGAGGGGGGAAGGGGGGGGGTGTGAATGGAGATGAACCATGATTAAAAACACAATTGTTTCATATTTCTCCTACTAGTATTAATCATGGACATCTGCTGCATGGGAAATTAAATAAGTTACAAATGTTTAAAAAATCTGGCCTCATAGTTCAAAGTTGTGTCTTGTAATTAATTATAGTCTGTTCAAGCAGTTTGTTTTCAGATGCCAGTATCCTTCCCCACCTTCCTCTCTCTCTCCCTTGCACTCTCTCATTGATTTAGCAGCAATAATAATAAATAAAATGTGAAACAGTAATTACAGCAACTGAAGATTTGATGACTCACTTTATCACATCAGCATAGTTTTGCAATTAATTTTACCAAACCATCATGATTTTGTGGCTTACATATTTGTTTACCAGTATCACATAAATTCATTGACTGTCATCTCACCTAGGCGTACATCCAGATCACTTACGTGGAGCCTTACTTTGACCAATATGAGTACAAGGAGAGGATAACCTACTTTGACAAGAACTACAAATTGAGTAAGTCTGTGCTGCAGTTCATGTTTTAACACTTCTCCTTGATGTGTGTAGTTATTGGTGTGATCCTATTGCAGTTCATATTTGTACAGAGTTTGTTCTGGAATGTGGCTAGTAAGAACTGTAGAGCTTTGTTCCTTTCTCTGCATCATACAACAATTTCCAGTCCCTGAATTATAGCTATTATGTAACATTTTAGGGTAACACCTGAATGTTTATCTGAGTTGAGAGTAGTCAAAGTTATAGTATATAATTATGGGTTTAATTTTTCTGAGT
Organism: Megaustenia siamemsis; assembly: GCA_032433765.1. Taxonomy (NCBI): domain Eukaryota; kingdom Metazoa; phylum Mollusca; class Gastropoda; order Stylommatophora; family Ariophantidae; genus Megaustenia; species Megaustenia siamemsis. The sequence continues at coordinate 98,705,618 of JAVIAB010000139.1, read as the reverse complement.
TATGATATTTTCTGTATTTAATGTATGTGTATGTGTTTGATACACAACACATCTAGCATCTTGTTTACATTGTGAGATGAATGTAAGAATTATCAAGGCAAGTGCAATTTGGAAGATTGAACCAAAGTCAGGATGGGTGAACCAATAAGTTTCAAACCAAACTGAAGTTTTGCACCACAGTTGCTGCAAAATCTGGACTGTTTAGATGCCATGGTAGGAAACTGAACCATTCCCATTTGCATCATCCACAGAAACAGCTAGAAATAAAATAGCAGAACTGTGTACTAGACAAAGAAATGCTTACCCAATCCAGCATGACAGTTGTACAAATGCCATTCAAAACATTTTGCACTAAGATGTCAAGTCTTGTACCAGAAAATTGAGTGAACTTGAGTCCTCTACATTTTCACCCCTCAAGGTGATGCACTTCTCCCAATGCTTCTTTACTTCCCTGATGTCCTGATTGTAGAACTTCTATGGTGACTTTCATTGACGATTCCAGAGCATAAACTCTGGTTCCCATTTTACCAAGTGACTGGGTGGGTCACAGGAGTTTTTACAAACCTCAGATCCTGCTTGTGTCATTTAACTCGGATGTCTGGTTAGCAGTGAATGCTTTCCATTCTACCTCAGCTCCATTTTTTTCCATAGCAAATCTGCTATTAGCACACCCATGTCATCACTGCAGTGAACTCACAGGGCTTGTATTGACCTCATCAGCCACAACCACCCTCAGAAAATGATGACAGCATGGTTGTCATTAACAGTGAATGACAAACAATAACAATCTCATATACTATCTATCTATTGACCTTTCAAGCCGTAGCCGGCCCATAGGGCGTAGACCAAGATACTCCTTCTCTTATCTGAATTTTTGTTCTAGCTGTTTTCATTTCTTTTAAAGATATTTTATCAAATCTCACCATTTGTCTCTGTTCTGTGCAAGCAGCTCTATCTTATTGATGGAGCCGATTCCTGCTGCTCTTGCCTCTCTCATCAATGTTCTTCTCAGTGTCTCTCTGGGTCTTCCTCTTACCTGTTGTTTCCCACATGAGGGCTTGCTTTGCTATTCGGTTATTATCTCTTCTCATCACATGTCCAACATATGACCATCATCTTTTCTTAATCTTGTATACCATTGTATAAAATATGTCATATGTCCTTCTCTCTTTGACAGAACGTTTTATCTATGCAACACCATTTACCCTGGATGGGCGTGCCCATGGAGAGTTACATGAGCAATACAAGCGTAAGACAGTCTTGACTACGAACCACTTCTTCCCTTACATCAAGACAAGGGTCAGTGTCATTGAGAGACAACAGGTAGGTGTTCCAGTAGCTGTGGTTAAGTTCCTCCCAACAACAGGTGAGTGTTCCAGTAGCTGTGGTTAATTTCCTCGCAACAACAGGTGAGTGTTCCAGTAGTTGTGGTTAAGTTCCTCCCAACAACAGGTGAGTGTTCCAGCACCTATGATTAAGCTCCTCCTCCCAACAACAGATAAGTGTCCCAGCAGCTGTGGTTAAGTTCCCCCCAACAGGTACAATCCTAATATTCATGTTTATTCCCCATACTGCAATAACACAGGAACACATGATAAATGACAACAGAGAACATTACAGCCCAGACCCGGCCTATGGTCTTTGACAGCTCTTGCCACTAGAGATACCAACACTTACAAACATTACCAGCATATTATCCCTTCATTAATTTCAATCCAAGTTCAGACATCTATAACCTTCTGTGTGTTCTATTGTTGTTTGTGGTATTTTGTCCAAGTGATATAAAAATACCTTTGTCCCTGTTATGTTTGTCTTTCACCGTGACATTCCTGCTAGTTAATAATATTTATTTGTTTTATTATTGTATGCAGTTTAGATGAGAGCATGAGATTGATTGAAGTTTAACCCTTTCACCCTTAAAAGGGGGGTTTAACAACCTTTGATTATGTAATAAAACACACAACATACCAACTTTAAAAAGCTATTTAAAATAGCTGTTGAACATAATAAACTAAAAAAAAAATTACTACATGAAGTTTGATAACAATCAAGATTTAATAGTAAATAAGTGTTAGTATATTCATAATTAAGTGCACAGGTAGAGAATAAGAAGAACACATTTTGCTTAAAAAAAAATAACAAAGGCGAGTACTCACGCAAAAAAAATTCAAAAACACTTGTCCTTCAAATTTGGAACTCTTGAAAAATAAACCACATTATCTCCTACACACAAAATCAGATCACTATCAGAGTTTATTGGGCTAACTCTTCTAACTTGAATAAAACTTATTTCAAAATCATTTCCATATAATATTGGTGAAAATTATCCAAATCTGATGACCTATCTCTACTAAATTACAACAGAACAGGCTCAGCTTGATCAGAATTCAACTTAATTTTCAAACATAAATTTCATGATGTTAGAATCCATCGCTACCAGCGTATCATACAGAAAATGCTAGCAAATTTTGTGTACTTTCACGTCGAAGAGTTCTTAACAACTGGTGTAATATAAAAAAGCACCCAAAAATTACAGCGAATAAAGTCTCAAATGGTACTCTGCGGTACATCAAGAGGCAAAAGTTAAATATGGAGACAAACTTGACTTGAGTGTTTTTATAATTATAAGGCTCAGCTTGTAAGGTACAGTTGAACCTGTCTAAGGCGACCATTCACGGGACTTTCAAAAACTGGTCCCATAGGACAGGTGGTCCTGCCTCACAGGTTTCACATAATAAATAGAGCGATAAAAAAAATTTTATCCTAAGCACTATGAAAACTAACCTGCAAATCAGCGTAATCCATGAGTAGAACATAGTGCACATGTCGGTCTACAATAGCCACTGGTTGGACACTTTTCATAAAACACGATAGTTAAACACACAAAAATATTTTGTCGAATCACTGATATTCGTTCTTCCAGCGTTAATGCTTTTGGTTTTACACTTTTGACACTGGCCATTTCCTATATTGTGTGTAACCCTTTTAAAATCCACAAAAATAATTCACTGAGATACTGTACATGTACGTGAATACACTCTAAGCGGGCAATAACTAATTCTTTAGTTAATTCCTGTAATTTATACGGGCCACGCAATGGTCTACTCTGGTCTAGACGGAACCGCGAAGTGATGTCACTTCACGAATCATAGATCTGTGTCTGCCGTTTTTCTCACACCAGTATTGACTGATAAACGTAACACGTCCCACTGTAATCTGGGACTCACTAAATACGGGAAAACCTCGACACCTGTAGACACCTGTGTCGATCGTTTATGGCTCCCATCGGATTACCCGCGTGTCGTAAACGGGATAAATAACATTGGCGGCGGTTAATTAGCCTGGTCTCTGGTCGCGTCATACGGTGAGCGCCGTAATCAGTGTTAGCATATAGTAAAAAACTCGGGGAAATTGTAGACCCGGTCCTATAACCAGGGAAACGCTTTAAACAGGTGGTCCTAAGACCAGGTTCGACTGTATATGTGTATGTAGTGTGTCTGAGCAACGTAAACTGAAATTATTGAAGTACACAAAGCTGCATTAGGACAATTTGCCAATTTTTGTAAAAAAACAAAACAAACAAAATACAGACGGCACCAGAATTTGAATCATTGTGCTCTTAGAAGCAGTGCCTTACTACTAGATAAGTGTGCCAGCCCATTATAGACAATGACATTTACTTTTATTATAGAATATTGCAGAATATATAGAACAACAACAATTTAAATGGTTTGGCCACCTGGTCAGAATGAATCCTTACCAATCACCATCAAGGGCGTTCTTCTCGAGAATGCATGGAAAAAGACCAAGAGGAAGACCCAGAAGAATATGGATAGATGCAGTGACAGAGACATGTAACAACAAAGGAAAATCACTAATTCAGACAATTCGAGTAGCACAAGAACGACAAATGATATAAACCACGACACCTTTTAGGTATCAGTGAAAGAGAAAAGAAGAAGATAGAATATTGCACAGGCACAAATGATGAGTAACTGGTTTAATTTATAGTTTCGTGCTGGGTGAGCCATGCCATGTTCACTTCTCTTGTCTAAAAGGAAATAATTCATTGTGACTGTTCTGGTGTTTGCAGGTGATTCTTTCACCAGTGGAAGTAGCCATAGAGGATATACAGAAGAAAACCAAGGAACTTGCTCTTGCCATGTCACAGGAACCACCAGACACGAAAATACTGCAGATGGTTCTGCAGGGATGCATTGGCACAACTGTGAACCAGGTGAAGTACTTAGTTCATATTTCAAAGTGATTATTTTGTAGCTGATCTGATGTTGTTATCTAGTGCACAGTGAACATTACAGGTAGTAACATAACATTTAATGGTGAGGGGGGGCCTCGGTAGCCTAGTTTGGAAACCATCCGATTGGGCTACTGACATTCGGACAACCCGTGTTTGACTCCCGCTGGAAGCAGTGCGAGTTATATTTGTGGTAGGAGTAAAAAAAAATTACCCGCGCAGTCGACCCAGCCACTGGCAGAAGTGGTTACTAGGGTATTACTTTGGGAGGACGAGGAATGTCACCTCAAATTCTTCAAACACTTCTGGATAAGTGGCCGAGCACATATGGGTGAAAACTTGTGTGCTAAGATGCAGATTCAAGCCTCATACTTTAATGGTGACCTGTCAAATGTTTCAGCCTCACAGCAATAAGCTGCACTGTTAGAGTGTGAGGTGGACAGTGCTCACTTATTCTACTGTTACCTTATAGCTCATTATGTCAGGTGCTTATTTTAACCACTTGGTTGAAATATCTGTCTAGAACATACCTAGCAAACTTTTTGTTATTTAGCAACCACCACATTGTTTCCACACTTGCAACACCACATTGTTTCCACACATGCAATATGTGTTCTTCATCATCACCGCCACTGCCACACGAGGCATGGCTAGAGACACAGACATTCAAACACATATGCTTTCTCAGTGAATGAGTATTCTCAGGAAGTTCAAAACTGGCTGGGTTTGAAGGCAGTGATTGGAGTCTCTGCAGAGGGATATACTGAGAGGGAGATCCAAGTTCTTATGTGGTCATCCAATGAGGATGATCTGTCATTTGCTTGCTTGCATTCGTCCGATGACTAAAGGAGTACACCTCTTCATCATCCTCCCTTAAACGGACGTTAAGTGCTGTGTATTATGTTGTTTTGTGGTTTGCGGTAAAACTGATATTTTTACCTTTTGGCCCAACACATCTGACTTCAGCATGTTATTTTTGAGTGCCAGATTATCTTCCCTCTTCGATCTGTACTTGTTTGGCCAGACTAGACAGGTTAGTCTGTTTCTGGAGACATCATAGAGAGGTGGAGCAGGGTCTAGATGATTCTGTGTCATTGACAACTTCCAGCTCTGCTGCTGTCAGGCAGGCGCCTTTGCTTCCATCTGTCATTTAATTAACTAATGCGGATGATGGACAATTTTTGTAATTATCTGCAAAATGCTCAAAAGCAAAGAGTGTACTGCAAGCAGCCAGCAAACAAAAATTAAGGAAAGGTAAGAAAAGACAGGTCAAATGCAATGACTTGCATTTTCATGTAATGAACCAGGAGTGATTCTAAAATTAGGAATTCTGAGGTCATTCAAACACTAAGAAGTTTATTTTGTTCTTTCTCTAGTGTATTATGCAAGTTTATTTTGTTCTTTCTCTAGTGTATTATGCAAGTTTATTTTGTTCTTTCTCTAGTGTATTATGCAAGTTTATTTTGTTCTTTCTCTAGTGTATTATACAAGTTTATTTTGTTCTTTCTCTAGTGTATTATGCAAGTTTATTTTGTTCTTTCTCTAGTGTATTATACAAGTTTATTTTGTTCTTTCTCTAGTGTATTATACAAGTTTATTTTGTTCTTTCTCTAGTGTATTATACAAGTTTATTTTGTTCTTTCTCTAGTGTATTATACAAGTTTATTTTGTTCTTTCTCTAGTGTATTATGCAAGTTTATTTTTGTTCTTTCTCTAGTGTATTATACAAGTTTATTTTGTTCTTTCTCTAGTGTATTATGCAAGTTTATTTTGTTCTTTCTCTAGTGTATTATGCAAGTTTATTTTGTTCTTTCTCTAGTGTATTATGCAAGTTTATTTTGTTCTTTCTCTAGTGTATTATGCAAGTTTATTTTGTTCTTAAACTAGTGTATTATGCAATTTTATTTTGTTCTTTATCTAGTGTATTATGCAAGTTTATTTTGTTCTTTATCTAGTGTATTATGCAAGTTTATTTTGTTCTTTATCTAGTGTATTATGCAAGTTTATTTTGTTCTTTCTCTTCTTTGTGGTTACAATTTATTTTTTTTTCTTGTATGTGATGAGAGTTGGTTTTTTTTCTCTTCTCTGGTTTGTGGTGAGAGTTTATGTTGTTCTTTCCCTGAATGTGTGAGCGTTTATTTGTTCTTTACTTGAATGTGTGAGAGTTTATGTTGTTCTTTACTTGAATGCGTGAGAGTTTATGTTGTTCTTTACTTGAATGCGTGAGAGTTTATTTTGTTCTTTCCCTGAATGTGTGAGCGTTTATTTGTTCTTTCCCTGAATGTGTGAGAGTTTATTTTGTTCTTTCTTTGAATGTGTGGGAGTTTATTTGTTCTTTCCCTGAATGTGTGAGAGTTTATTGTTTTCTTTCCCTGAATGTGTGAGAGTTTATTGTGTTCTTTACTTGAATATGTGAGAGTTTATTGTGTTCTTTAATTGAATGTGTGATAGTTCATTGTGTTCTTTACTTGAATGTGTGAAAGTTTATTGTGTTCTTTACTTGAATGTGTGAGAGTTTATACTGTTCTTTACTTGAATGTGTGAGAGTTTATTTTGTTCTTTCCCTGAATGTGTGAGAGTTTATTGTGTTCTTTACTTGAATATGTGAGAGTTTATTGTGTTCTTTAATTGAATGTGTGAGAGTTTATTGTGTTCTTTACTTGAATATGTGAGAGTTTATTGTGTTCTTTACTTGAATGTGTGATAGTTCATTGTGTTCTTTACTTGAATGTGTGAGAGTTTATACTGTTCTTTACTTGAATGTGTGAGAGTTTATTTTGTTCTTTCCCTGAATGTGTGAGAGTTTATTGTGTTCTTTACTTGAATGTGTGAGAGTTTATTGTGTTCTTTACTTGAATGTGTGAGAGTTTATATTGTTCTTTCTTTTAATGTGTGAGAGTTTATTGTGTTCTTTACTTGAATGTGTGAGAGTTTATGTTGTTCTTTCTTTTAATGTGTGAGAGTTTATTTTGTTCTTTACTTGAATGTGTGAGAGTTTATGTTGTTCTTTACTTGAATGTGCGAGAGTTTATTTTGTTCTTTCTCCTGAGATTGGTCATATATGGTTTTGATTTTGAAGTGACCACCATAAATTTATCTGGTTTTCTAAACTTGCAGAATTCTCATCTGTTGGCATAGACCATTGTTTAGGTACAATCATATGCCATCTAGTAGACACAGTTCTTGGACACCTATTAGGCTGTATTGACATGCCTCTGTGATGTAGGTTTATCATGTTTAAGTTGTGTTGTCCGCAGGGACCCCTGGAGGTTGCTCTGGTGTTCCTAAGTGATATTGCTGAAGGCAAGCAGGCACCCTCTAAAGCACACAACAAGCTGAGACTTTGCTTCAAGGACTTCATCAAGAAGTGAGTATCTCTCAGGAATATTCATCTTATCTAATGTAGTTTTATATAAAAAAAAAAAAAGTAAAGAGCCCTGTCACACCAAGTGGTGTATAGGAAATATGGTGTTAGTGACCATACTTTTTAAAATCCTTCAGCACATTATTTTTGGGGTAATGTGGTCGGTACTTTGCCCGTGCCACTTTACTTTCCCAGATAAAATCAAGTGCCCATTTAAGCCTGGGTGAACCTGGAAGCCGGCAATCAGGATCGAATCTGACCTCTTGTCCATAGTAGTCCAGTTCACTAACCACTGAGCTATCGCGGGTCCCAAATGTAGGTTCATATTTTATAATAAAGATTTCAGGGAGCTAACCTTCAGATTGTCCAAATTACACATAGAATAAATCTATATGTGCTCCCATCCCCTACTCAGTATATTCCTCAGCATGTTGTGAATGCTGACACCACAACTACTTTGGTTTGCTAGGCTTCTTTAACTCACTACCTAGTGTTCATGTGTGGCTTATCCCTTCATTAACTCACTACCTAGTGTTCATGTGTGGCTTATCTCTTCTTTGACTCACTACCTAGTGTTCATGCCTGGCTTACCCCCTTCTGTGACTCACTGCCTTGTGGTCATGTTTGGCCTATCCCTTCTTTGACTCACTACTTAGTGTTCATGTGTGGCTTATCCCTTCTGTGATTCACCTCCCTAGTGTTCATGTGTGGCTTATCCCTTCTGTGATTCACCTCCCTAGTGTTCATGTTTGGCTTATCCCATCTGTGACTCAGTGTTCTTTTTTCAGTCAGGTCATGGGCACAAGTTCAGAATTGTTACTTGAATTGTTGACTTGCCCAGTTTGCCTGAGATCATTTACTCTTTCACTTATCTTCTCAGCTGCTGTACCTGCAAGTCAGCACATTAATTTACTCTTTCACTTATCTTCTCAGCAGCTGTACCTGCAAGTCAGCACATTCATTTACTCTTTCACTTATCTTCTCAGCAGCTGTACCTGCAAGTCAGCACATTCATTTACTCTTTCACTTATCTTCTCAGCAGCTGTACCTGCAAGTCAGCACATTAATTTACTCTTACTCCAATGTGCCCCAGAAATGATAAAGGCAAAAAGCATTCAGGTCTCATCATATATTCACTTTGCTTTCTTCACTTCATCAAAGAATCATACATCCGCCATGTTAGTTGTTCCCTCTTCATGACCACTCTGTTACATCATTTCTTTTGTGCTTGCAATTCTTGTTTCTACACATATATTTTACCTTCTCATACTCCTAAATTATTAATGACCGTTTATGACAGGCTGAACTGGGGCAGTGTACTTGTGTTATTGTCCTGTGACCTACATGGTTGAATCTTATTGTTCATGAGTACATTTGTAATATTTCATGATGACAAGGTCAGCAGAGCTTTCATGAGTTTCTCTGACAGTATCAATCTCACATTCTCTCATGGTCTCTAAGTTAGTCATGTCTACATCTGTCATGGTCTCTAAGTTAGTTATTCTACATCTGTCATGGACTCTAAGTTAGTCATGTCTACATCTGTCATGGTCTCTAAGTTAGTTATGTCTACATCTGTCATGGTCTCTAAGTTAGTCATGTCTACATCTGTCATGGTCTCTAAGTTAGTTATTCTACATCTGTCATGGTCTCTAAGTTAGTTATGTCTACATCTGTCATGGTCTCTAAGTTAGTCATGTCTACATCTGTCATGGTCTCTAAGTTAGTCATGTCTACATCTGTCATGGTCTCTAAGTTAGTTATGTCTACATCTGTCATGGTCTCTAAGTTAGTCATGTCTACATCTGTCATGGTCTCTAAGTTAGTTATGTCTACATCTGTCATGGTCTCTAAGTTAGTCATGTCTACATCTGTCATGGTCTCTAAGTTAGTTATGTCTACATCTGTCATGGTCTCTAAGTTAGTCATGTCTACATCTGTCATGGTCTCTAAGTTAGTCATGTCTACATCTGTCATGGTCTCTAAGTTAGTTATGTCTACATCTGTCATGGTCTCTAAGTTAGTTATGTCTACATCTGTCATGGTCTCTAAGTTAGTCATGTCTACATCTGTCATGGTCTCTAAGTTAGTCATGTCTACATCTGTCATGGTCTCTAAGTTAGTCATGTCTACATCTGTCATGGTCTCTAAGTTAGTTATGTCTACATCTGTCATGGTCTCTAAGTTAGTCATGTCTACATCTGTCATGGTCTCTAAGTTAGTTATGTCTACATCTGTCATGGTCTCTAAGTTAGTCATGTCTACATCTGTCATGGTCTCTAAGTTAGTCATGTCTACATCTGTCATGGTCTCTAAGTTAGTTATGTCTACATCTGTCATGGTCTCTAAGTTAGTTATGTCTACATCTGTCATGGTCTCTAAGTTAGTTATGTCTACATCTGTCATGGTCTCTAAGTTAGTCATGTCTACATCTGTCATGGTCTCTAAGTTAGTCATGTCTACATCTGTCATGGTCTCTAAGTTAGTCATGTCTACTGTCATGGTCTCTAAGTTAGTTATGTCTACATCTGCCATGGTCTCTAAGTTAGTTATGTCTACATCTGTCATGGTCTCTAAGTTAGTCATGTCTACATCTGTCATGGTCTCTAAGTTAGTCATGTCTACATCTGTCATGGTCTCTAAGTTAGTCATGTCTACATCTGTCATGGTCTCTAAGTTAGTCATGTCTACTGTCATGGTCTCTAAGTTAGTTATGTCTACATCTGTCATGGTCTCTAAGTTAGTCATGTCTACATCTGTCATGGTCTCTAAGTTAGTTATGTCTACATCTGTCATGGTCTCTAAGTTAGTTATGTCTACATCTGTCATGGTCTCTAAGTTAGTCATGTCTACATCTGTCATGGTCTCTAAGTTAGTCATGTCTACATCTGTCATGGTCTCTAAGTTAGTCATGTCTACATCTGTCATGGTCTCTAAGTTAGTCATGTCTACATCTGTCATGGTCTCTAAGTTAGTTATGTCTACATCTGTCATGGTCTCTAAGTTAGTCATGTCTACTGTCATGGTCTCTAAGTTAGTCGTGTCTACTGTCATGGTCTCTAAGTTAGTTATGTCTACATCTGTCATGGTCTCTAAGTTAGTTATGTCTACATCTGTCATGGTCTCTAAGTTAGTCATGTCTACATCTGTCATGGTCTCTAAGTTAGTTATGTCTACATCTGTCATGGTCTCTAAGTTAGTCATGTCTACGCCTGTCATGGTCTCTAAGTTAGTTATGTCTACATCTGTCATGGTCTCTAAGTTAGTCATGTCTACATCTGTCATGGTCTCTAAGTTAGTTATGTCTACATCTGTCATGGTCTCTAAGTTAGTCATGTCTACATCTGTCATGGTCTCTAAGTTAGTCATGTCTACATCTGTCATGGTCTCTAAGTTAGTCATGTCTACATCTGTCATGGTCTCTAAGTTAGTCATGTCTACTGTCATGGTCTCTAAGTTAGTTATGTCTACATCTGTCATGGTCTCTAAGTTAGTTATGTCTACATCTGTCATGGTCTCTAAGTTAGTCATGTCTACATCTGTCATGGTCTCTAAGTTAGTTATGTCTACATCTGTCATGGTCTCTAAGTTAGTTATTCTACATCTGTCATGGTCTCTAAGTTAGTTATGTCTACATCTGTCATGGTCTCTAAGTTAGTCATGTCTACATCTGTCATGGTCTCTAAGTTAGTTATGTCTACATCTGTCATGGTCTCTAAGTTAGTCATGTCTACATCTGTCATGGTCTCTAAGTTAGTCATGTCTACACCTGTCATGGTCTCTAAGTTAGTCATGTCTACATCTGTCATGGTCTCTAAGTTAGTCATGTCTACACCTGTCATGGTCTCTAAGTTAGTTATGTCTACATCTGTCATGGTCTCTAAGTTAGTCATGTCTACATCTGTCATGGACTCTAAGTTAGTTATGTCTACATCTGTCATGGTCTCTAAGTTAGTCATGTCTACATCTGTCATGGTCTCTAAGTTAGTCATGTCTATATCTGTCATGGTCTCTAAGTTAGTCATGTCTACATCTGTCATGGTCTCTAAGTTAGTCATGTCTACATCTGTCATGGTCTCTAAGTTAGTCATGTCTACTGTCATGGTCTCTAAGTTAGTTATGTCTACGTCTGACATGGTCTCTAAGTTAAAATTTGGTTCCAACATTGCTCCTTCAGGTGCGGAGATGCCTTACAAAAGAATAAAACTCTGATCACCCATGAGCAGAAGGAATACCAGAGGGAACTAGAGAGGAACTACCACAACTTCAGAGACAAGATTAGTCCAATGATCTCTACCACAACCTTACGCAAGTCCAGACATCACAAAAGGTAAGGTGCCTAATTTTCATTGACAAAAACAATTCCTTCCACATTTTCAATGGCAAGCCTGTACACCAGACACAAACAATCCCTACAAACCTGTACACCAGACACCAACAATCCCTACAAACCTGTACACCAGACACAAACAGTCCCTACAAACATGTACACCAGACACAAACAATCCCTACAAACCTGTACACCAGACACAAACAATCCCTACAAACCTATACACCAGACACAAACAATCCCTACAAACCTGTACACCAGACACCAACAATCCCTACAAAGCTGTACACCAGACACCAACAATTCCTACAAACCTGTACACTAGACACCAACAATTCCTACAAACCTGTACATCCGACACCAACAATTCCTACAAATATGTACACCAGACACCAACAATTGCTACAAACATGTACACCAGACACCAACAATCCCTACAAACCTGTACACCAGACACAAACAATCCCTACAAACATGTACACCAGACACAAACAATCCCTGCAAACCTGTACAGCAGACACAAACAATCCCATCAAAACTGTACAGCAGACACAAACAATCCCTACAAACCTGTACACCAGACACAAACAATCCCTACAAACCTGTACACCAGACACAAACAATCCCTACAAAACTGTACACCAGACACAAACAATCCCATCAAAACTGTACACCAGACACAAACAATCCCTACAAACCTGTACACCAGACACAAACAATCCCTACAAGCCTGTACACCAGACACAAACAATCCCTACAAGCCTGTACACCAGACACAAACAATCCCTACAAGCCTGTACACCAGACACAAACAATCCCTACAAACCTGTACACCAGACACAAACAATCCCTACAAGCCTGTACACCAGACACCAACAATCCCTACAAACCTGTACACCAGACACAAACAATCCCTACAAAGCCCAGCTTACACACCAGCCTATTATATGATTACAATTGCACTACTGTTATTGTTGTTTAGCAGTTTGTTATATACATGTATTTATGTTTTCTTATAAAACAAATATGTCACTTATTAAAAACACATCTTATGATAATTCCCACTTTAAAAAAATGACTCATTCAAGGAGCAATGACTTTCCTGCACCACACTTGTATATTTATATAACTGCATACATGTTATTTTTGAAATGTTTTATAGAAGAGCTATTTCATTATTTTAAACATTAAAAAAATGCCTAAAGTCACATAAATGGTCTGTTAACCTAAGAAATGCCCTGTAAGGGCTTTCAACTTTATTATTTTGACAATTTCTTACAAACTAAGGGGAATATTAAAAGGTAGGGGAGCCACGATAGCTCAGTGATTAGTGAACTGGACTGCAAAGGACAAGGGGTAGGGTTCCATCCCAATCGACGGCTTCTGGGTTCACTCAGCCTTAAATGGGCACCGAATTTTTTTCTGGGAAAGTAAAGCAGCACGGGTGTAATATCGACCACATTACCCCAAAATCATGTGCTGAAGGTCTGTAAAATATAGTGTCACTAATACCATATTTCCCTATATGCCACTTGGCGTGACGTTGGTACTTTACTTTTTACTATTAAAAGGTGGAAGGTGTACAGAATAAATAGTACAGTCTCTATGTCATTGTGCATACTTTTCAGTGACAGAATAAATAGTACAGTCTCTATGTCATTGTGCATACTTTTCAGTGACAGAATAAGTAGTATAGTCTCTATGTCATTGTGCATACTTTTCAGTGACAGAATAAATAGTATAGTCTCTATGTCATTGTGCATACTTTTCAGTGACAGAATAAATAGTACAGTCTCTATGTCATTGTGCATACTTTTCAGTGACAGAATAAATAGTACAGTCTCTATGTCCATTGTGCATACTTTTCAGTGACAGAATAAATAGTATAGTCTCTATGTTATTGTGCCATACTTTTCAGTGACAGAATAAGTAGTATAGTCTCTATGTTATTGTGCCATACTTTTCAGTAACAGAATAAGTAGTATAGTCTGTATGTTATTGTGCCATATTTTTCAGTGACAGAATAAGTGGTATAGTCTCTATGTTATTTTGCCATACTTTTCAGTGACAAAATAAGTAGTATAGTCTCTAAGTTATTGTGCCATACTTTTCAGTGACAGAATAAGTAGTATAGTCTCTATGTCATTGTACCATACTTTTCAGTGACAGAATAAGTAGTGTAGTCTCTATGTCATTGTACCATACTTTTCAGGTGACAGAATAAATAGTATAGTTTCTATGTCATTGTGCCATATTTTTCAGTGACAGAATAAGTTGCACAGTCTCAATGTTATTGTGCCATACTTTTCACTGACAGATTAAGTGACTCTAGCCTCAATGTTATTGTGCCATACTATTCAGTCACAATATAAGTAGCACAGTCTCTACCTACAATAACCTTGAGGTCATCTGATCAATATGTGAATGTAGATGCTTACTTTGTTTTACTATTGATTGAAAAACTATCTTATGGCATTTACCTATTACTGGAGTTTGAGGGGAAATGGGAGAAGATTTATAGAATCAGAGAATAATGGCTTCATGTTCAGTGTAGTCAAGTAACCACAAGGTTGAGTTTTTATTTCACCCCAGATAGTAAAAAAAACTACTGTTAACCCTCCAGGGATTCAAACCTGCATTCTCCTATTGTTATCTTTGACTGAGTGACTAATATCAGGAGTGGAAGTAGGCACAAGATATGTGCTAAAGCTGGTGAGAAGTAGCAAGATAAAAATGAATAATTACTGTTTTATTGTATTAGAAGACAATACAAGACATAACAGATGGTGTTGTCAAAGGACAGACAGAAAAATGTTACAATATCAGTGTCAATAAAGAAAAGAAAATGGTTCTTAGCACAAAGTGATGCCCAGCCTAAAGTTAAGAATAATGTGAATGGAATGTGCAGGAAAAGAGGTGTGAGAGAGGTTGGTATGGCAGATGTAATCACTGTGGATAAGAGGAGCTCGCAGAGTGATTCAGTTGGTATAATGAATAAACTATAACAAGTTAAAGAAAAGAATACAGTCAAGTAATAATAGACTCAGAAAGGAGGCAAATGTTAAAGAGATGTGCTCAAAAATAGACTAGACACCATGGGATCATTATAACTTTATAGTAAATGTTTCATTTCTATTATAAATTCAGCTTATGCAATGTTATCTCAATTGTCTTCTCCAGCAGGGAGGGGAAGGAATCTCGCAGCAAACGTCACTCTGACCACAACTCTACTGTCTGCTGATAACACAGTACAGCATCATCTGGGAGTGATCTGCTCCTGTCTGCCCAGTCATAACTCTCATATGTGTGGGTGTTTGTATATATGTGTGTGATGGATGTGTGTTAAGCTTGGCTTTGAAACTGATGCATGCAGCAACTGTAGGGCACTTTGTTAGCAAGTTATCATCTAGGAGACAATGAATTGCATGTCTATAGGACTGACTGTTCTTTATATCAAGATAGATAGACTATGTTACTTTACATTATCTCACGTAAGTATTTGTTATATTTATTGTTTTGCAATAATTTTATTTTGAGTGATATCCCCCTTTACAAATCTACTTTCTAGTGTTGTTGTTGTTGTTGTAGGAGTCTTGTTATCTCTGTAGATGATGTAGTAGACAAGTAGTATCTGATAATGGTTATCACTATCAAGGAAAGTGTCCTTTTGTTAGCACTAGCTTCCTACTTATCCTCTGAGATGTGCAGATGTATGAACTAGGATGACAGCCTAGCTTTCTGTGTTTTGTTTTACCATGGTGCTAAGTTGGTGAGTCACTTAATGACATTACACTGCCTGGTTTTGTTCTCATTTTGAATAGTTTCTTAATGTCTTCTGTGTTTTGTTTTACCATGGTGCTAAGTTGGTGAGTCACTTAATGACATTACACTGCCTGGTTTTGTTCTCATTTTGAATAGTTTCTTAATATCTTCTGTGTTTTGTTTTACCATGGTGCTAAGTTGGTGAGTCACTTAATGACATTACACTGCCTGGTTTTGTTCTCATTTTGAATAGTTTCTTAATATCTTCTGTGTTTTGTTTTACCATGGTGCTAAGTTGGTGAGTCACTTAATGACATTACACTGCTTGGCTTTGTTCTCATTTTGAATAGTTTCTTAATATCTTCTGTGTTTTGTTTTACCATGGTGCTAAGTTGGTGAGTCACTTAATGACATTACACTGCCTGGTTTTGTTCTCATTTTGAATAGTTTCTTAATATCTTCTGTGTTTTGTTTTACCATGGTGCTAAGTTGGTGAGTCACTTAATGACATTACACTGCTTGGCTTTGTTCTCATTTTGAATAGTTTCTTAATATCTTCTGTGTTTTGTTTTACCATGGTGCTAAGTTGGTGAGTCACTTAATGACATTACACTGCCTGGTTTTGTTCTCATTTTGAATAGTTTCTTAATATCTTCTGTGTTCCACAGCTTTGAACTAACTGTTTTGTGTTTCACTTTTCACTGACTGTTGCCTTCATGTACCTACAGTTTTAATATGTGACTGGCATCTGAATCTGTGTTGTTTTTATCCACTTTATCTCTTGAATCAATCCCTTTATTTCATTGAATCCTAGCACCATTTATTCTCTTAATCTGTGGTTCACACCTCAAGGCAGTTGATTTAATTCACACATTTATTGGATTCATCCATTTATATCTGTGAATATTAAGATCATTTAACTCATCCAATGTAAGTTATAAAACCATCAATATCTGAAAATCCTCCTCTCTGTGTGCTATATCCTACAACTCACTATCTATTTATGTATATATACGTGTGTGTTTGTACATATATACATCTTGAACATCATACATGAATACAAATGATTAAGTTAAATATGCATGACCTTTCCTGCCATGATTGTAATCTGTCAAGTTGATCACAAGACATGTGTGTGTTCACAAAGTTATTGCTCTACTATACTCATGATTTATGAATCTAGTCATTGAACAATTTTATGTATGTTTATAGTTAATTGCTTTATTGGAAGCTGCCATGGCAAAGTCGTTAGTATGTTTAGATGCTGATCTGGAGGTTTGAGTTCAAGTCTCAATTGTGGTAAATTATTTTCTGGCCAATACAACTTAGGAGTTCACCTAAATCTGAAAATATCTGATTTTTTTTTTTTTTTTTTTTTTTTTTTTTTTTTTTTTTTTGTAATGTGGGGTGAGCTGGTGCGGTGCTGTCCAAACCACCCATAATTTGTTGTAGAATGTCAGTATGTGAATTTGAGCAAAATATTTCCATTTTACCACAAGGTGTGACAGGTACCTGAGGTGGGAGTTGAGCATTAGCTTCATGATCCAAAAGATAATGAGTTTGATTCCTCTCTGTGAGGACTCTCACATCTCTGAATGTTGTCATCACTGCACATAGAAACAGTCCATCGTCGTGCGGTCTGCCATCCATGGTAGGTTTTTGTTGCCAATTTATGTGGCAAGGGCCACATTATAAAGCTGGACACACCCCCCCCCCCCCCCTTTTTCAACATCTGTGAATGAGATCATCTGAGTTTAATTGTCAAGAGATGAGTGCTGTGGTTGAGTGCAGTGCAGGTCATTGTGGGAAGTCCTCTATTGTTGAGGGAGCAAACTAATGACAATAAACTAATGTTGAGGGAACAAAACTAATGACAATAAACTAATGTTAAGGGAACAAAACTAATAACAATTAATAAACTAATGTTGAGGGAACAAAACTAATAACAATTAATAAACTAATGTTGAGGGAACAAAACTAATAACAATTAATAAACTAATGTTGAGGGAACAAAACTAATGACAATTAATAAACTAATGTTGAGGCTAATGTTGAGGGAACAAAACTAATAACAATTAATAAACTAATGTTGAGGGAACAAAACTAATGACAATTAATAAACTAATGTTGAGGGAACAAAACTAATGACAATTAATAAACTAATGTTGAGGGAACAAAACTAATAACAATTAATAAACTAATGTTGAGGGAACAAAACTAACGACAATTAATAAACTAATGTTGAGGGAACAAAACTAATGACAATAAACTAATGTTGAGGGAACACAACAAATGACAATTAATAAACTAATGTTGAGGGAACAAAACTAATGACAATTAATAAACTAATGTTGAGGGAACAAAACTAATAACAATTAATAAACTAATGTTGAGGGAACAAAACTAATAACAATTAATAAACTAATGTTGAGAAAACAAAACTAATAACAATTAATAAACTAATGTTGAGGGAACAAAACTAATGACAATTAATAAACTAATGTTGAGGGAACAAAACTAATGACAATAAACTAATGTTGAGGGAACAAAACTAATGACAATAAACTAATGTTGAGGGAACAAAACTAATAACAATTAATAAACTAATGTTGAGGGAACAAAAGTAATGACAATAAACTTATGTTGCGGGAACAAAACTAATGACAATAAACTAATGTTGAGGGAACCAAACTAATAACAATAAACTAATGTTGATGGAACAAAACTAATGACAATAAACTAATGTTGAGGGAGCAAAACTAATGACAATAAACTAATGTTGAGGGAACAAAACTAATAACAATTAATAAACTAATGTTGAGGGAGCAAACTAATGACAATTGATAAATAATTTTCTTTCGATACAGAGGCTGACACAAGTCAGCAGGTTGGGCGAAGCTGCAAGTAAGTCAATAGGAGCAAATATTAGTTTATTATCGACTTACTCGTGGCTTCGCCCAACTTTAAAATTTTTTTTTTCTGGAGTTAAAAAAATGGTGCTGGCCTTGTGCTAACCATATGTCAAAGGTTAACATAAAATGTAGACACTAACTCTATATTTTTTTATGTCAGTGTTGTAACATGGCTCTTCTTTCTTCTATTCCTTCTCCTCACATGGTATGACATGGCTCTTCTTTCTTCTATTCCTTCTCCTCACATTGTATAACATGGCTCTTCTTTCTTCTATTCCTTCTCCCCACATGGTATGACATGGCTCTTCTTATTCTTCTTTCTCACTATTGATATCTTTCCTAGGGGTCAGTATTCTTTCTCACTATTGACATCTTTCCTAGGGGTCAGTATTCTTTCTCACTATTGATATATTTCCTAGGGGGTTAGTATTCTTTCTCACTATTGATATCTTTTCTAGGGGTCAATATTCTTTCTCACTATTGATATCTTTCCTAGGGGTCAGTATTCTTTCTCACTATTGATATATTTCCTAGGGGGTCAGTATTCTTTCTCACTATTGATATCTTTTCTAGGGGTCAGTATTCTTTCTCACTATTGATATCTTTCCTAGGGGTCAGTATTCTTTCTCACTATTGATATATTTCCTAGGGGTCAGTATTCTTTCTCACTATTGATATCTTTCCTATGGGTCAGTATTCTTTCTCACTATTGATATATTTCCTAGGGGTCAGTATTCTTTCTCACTATTGACATCTTTCCTAGGGGTCAGTATTCTTTCTCACTATTGATATATTTCCTAGGGGGTCAGTATTCTTTCTCACTATTGATATCTTTTCTAGGGGTCAGTATTCTTTCTCACTATTGATATCTTTCCTAGGGGTCAGTATTCTTTCTCACTATTGACATCTTTCCTAGGGGTCAGTATTCTTTCTCACTATTGATATATTTCCTAGGGGTCAATATTCTTTCTCACTATTGACATCTTTCCTAGGGGTCAGTATTCTTTCTCACTATTGATATCTTTCCTATGGGTCAGTATTCTTTCTCACTATTGATATCTTTCCTAGGGGTCAGTATTCTTTCTCACTATTTATATCTCTCCTATGGGTCAATATTCTTTCTCACTATTGACATCTTTCCTATGGGTCGGCATTCTTTCTCACTATTGATATCTTTCCTATGGGTCAGTCTTCTTTCTCACTAATGATATCTTTCCTAGTGGTCAGTATTCTTTCTCACTATTGATATCTTTCCTAATTATGGGAACCATATGCCATTCTTGATAGATGGGCCAACTAGAGTGTTCACTCCTGGAATCAAATTCATATTTTGGAGATAGACATGAATAGATAATATATTACATATAATGGCATAAATAGATAATATATTACATATAATGAGGCATAAATAGATAATATAATACATATAATGAGGCATAAATAGATAATATATTACATATAATGAGGCATAAATAGATAATATATTACATATAATGCAGGGCTGTGAGTAGAGCTGTATAAAACATGGACAATATTTGTCATTATCTTTTGGAACATGAAGCCAGTGCTGAAGTATGTGTTATGAGCATTTGTACTTCCTTTTTGAAGTCTCTACTTCATTTCTGAAGTTCATGTTTGAAGTCTGTAATTCAGTTGTGAATTATATGTTTTTGGAAGATTATTTTTTTGGGGGATGTGCACTTAAGTTCTGAGTGATGTGTTTTTGGGGGGACATCTGCACTTAACTTCTGAACGATGTGTTTTTGGGGACTTCTTAAGTTTTGATTGATGTGTTTTTGGGGACATCTAACGTTCTGAAGGATGTTTTTTTTTTTTTTTTTTTTGGGGGGGGGGGGGATGCACTTAAGATTTGAATGATGTTTTATACTGTCTCATGTTTATGTTTTGAGATTTGCCCTTTAATCCCACATTAATTGTTGTTGGGTAATCAAAAGCAGCCTATCATTGGGGCCCTGTAGTCTCTACCAGCCTGAGGTTCTGGTCACTTTGGGTTGTCACATCTATAGTCCTCATTTTCTGAGTTATCTATCCACATCAAGTTATCAACATTGGCCAGAAATTAGAGATTGTGTCCATAAAATGTATCGGGTGAGAAATTGTATCTCTTGTGATACTGTGTATGTATCTTTTGAGAAACTGAATTTGTGCAGATATTATATTTTGTGGAAGTTTTTGTACTTGTTCAAAGATGATGTCCTTTCAAAGATTGTATTGTTCACAAATTGTACTTATTCACAATCATATTTCTGCATTTCACTTAAAAAAGAAAAATATGCTGCCATTTTAAAATGTCAAAATATAAACTGTGCCAAATGAACAAAAATTTATATTAAAACCTCCTGGTTCCAACATCACACATACACATACACAACATTTGCATATGTACAATGGTGCGCCATATATAGTATTCTAAGTTTTTAAAATTTTGGATAGATTGTAGGAGAATGGATGCTGAGAGTTTTATACGTATAGAAATGACAGACCTATATCATTGAAATAAATGTAGTCTGCTGTCATTAATGGAACTCAAATATCTGACCTGGTGGCTGTGTTGTATGTGAGACTCATAGTTTAATGTTGTGTCTGTCATGACAGATAGGATATGAGCATTTGTAATCTCAAACTTTGCATCCTGTTCTTTTGTAACAAAAGTGTGTAGGATAGTTTTGTTGGGTATTTCAGTCAGTTTTGTTGTGTTATTGTTCTCACCAAAGAGATGTCACTGCTGAATCAATCCTGATGGGTAGGAGAGGATTAGGCTAATCATGCAGTCTGGAGCAATCAGTTGCAGGTGATATGAGCAAACAAAATCATAGAAGACTGTCCAAATGTAACATCCTTGACTGATCATCAGTCAGTCCACTTCTACCATGACTGCAGTAGCAATCTCTTATGGTCAGTTTAACCATCTCAAGTCAAGTCCAGCAGAGAGTGATAGCTATTTGGTTTTTTTATTTTCTCAAATGGGAAAACAAGTAATGTGTGGGGTGCAACTCATGGATGCCTTAATCTTTAATTCATGATTGTGCCCCCTGTATGTTTGAGTAGAGAAAGTTATCACCCCCAATTTTTGCAACTAATTCAAGAAGTATGTATTTGACAGCCATGTTCCATAACTCCCTTTATCCGCCTAACCGTAGCAGATGCCTGGAGTTATCTGTTGGAACTTCTAACTTATTTTTGTCTGACATTTTCTTTCCTTGCTCTGTGAAATATTTACAGTTTTGTTTTGTTTCTGGTTTACTGTGTAAACACTGACCGTGGGTGTCCACAACTTTGTGGGTGTTGGTTATGAGCCAATTGTTAGCTGTAATAAAATGATGCTAAGTGCTAGGTAATGGTGATCAAGTATAATGATGATGGATGATACAACAGTGTCACTACAATGAGAAGAAGTGGTAGGTAATGGTGATCAAGTATAATGATGATGGATGATACAACAGTGTCACTACAATGAGAAGAAGTGGTAGGTAATGGTGATCAAGTATAATGATGATGGATGATACAACAGTGTCACTACAATGAGAAGAAGTGGTAGGTAATGGTGATCAAGTATAATGATGATGGATGATACAACAGTGTCACTACAATGAGAAGAAGTGGTAGGTAATGGTGATCAAGTATAATGATGATGGATGATACAACAGTGTCACTACAATGAGAAGAAGGGGTAGGTAATGGTGATCAAGTATAATGATGATGGATGATACAACAGTGTCACTACAATGAGAAGAAGTGGTAGGTAATGGTGATCAAGTATAATGATGATGGATGATACAACAGTGTCACTACAATGAGAAGAAGTGGTAGGTAATGGTGATCAAGTATAATGATGATGGATGATACAACAGTGTCACTACAATGAGAAGAAGTGGTAGGTAATGGTGATCAAGTATAAAGATGATGGATGATACAACAGTGTCACTACAATGAGAAGAAGTGGTAGGTAATGGTGATCAAGTATAATGATGATGGATGATACAACAGTGTCACTACAATGAGAAGAAGTGGTAGGTAATGGTGATCAAGTATAATGATGATGGATGATACAACAGTGTCACTACAATGAGAAGAAGTGGTAGGTAATGGTGATCAAGTATAATGATGATGGATGATACAACAGTGTCACTACAATGAGAAGAAGTGGTAGGTAATGGTGATCAAGTATAATGATGATGGATGATACAACAGTGTCACTACAATGAGAAGAAGTGGTAGGTAATGGTGATCAAGTATAAAGATGATGGATGATACAACAGTGTCACTACAATGAGAAGAAGTGGTAGGTAATGGTGATCAAGTATAATGATGATGGATGATACAACAGTGTCACTACAATGAGAAGAAGTGGTAGGTAATGGTGATCAAGTATAATGATGATGGATGATACAACAGTGTCACTACAATGAGAAGAAGTGGTAGGTAATGGTGATCAAGTATAATGATGATAGATGATACAACAGTGTCACTACAATGAGAAGAAGTGGTAGGTAATGGTGATCAAGTATAATGATGATGGATGATACAACAGTGTCACTACAATGAGAAGAAGTGGTAGGTAATGGTGATCAAGTATAATGATGATGGATGATACAACAGTGTCACTACAATGAGAAGAAGGGGTAGGTAATGGTGATCAAGTATAATGATGATGGATGATACAACAGTGTCACTACAATGAGAAGAAGTGGTAGGTAATGGTGATCAAGTATAATGATGATGGATGATACAACAGTGTCACTACAATGAGAAGAAGTGGTAGGTAATGGTGATCAAGTATAATGATGATGGATGATACAACAGTGTCACTACAATGAGAAGAAGTGGTAGGTAATGGTGATCAAGTATAATGATGATGGATGATACAACAGTGTCACTACAATGAGAAGAAGTGGTAGGTAATGGTGATCAAGTATAAGGATGATGGATGATACAACAGTGTCACTACAATGAGAAGAAGTGGTAGGTAATGGTGATCAAGTATAAGGATGATGGATGATACAACAGTGTCACTACAATGAGAAGAAGTGGTAGGTAATGGTGATCAAGTATAATGATGATGGATGATACAACAGTTCACTACAATGAGAAGAACGTGAATGTACAGCAAAATGTAAAATGGGAAATGAGGAATCAGACTAAAAGTAATTGCAGTAAAATGAGTGAAGAGACAACAAATGGATGTAGTAATATGAGAAATTGTAAACGGACAACACAAGGTTGAGTAAAAGGAGAAATTGTAAATGGACAACAAATGCTGAGTAAAATGAGAAATTCTTAATGCACAACAAATGGCTGTAGCAAAATGAGAAATTGTAAACAGGCAATAAATGGTTGTAGTAAAAGAGAAAAGCGTGAAGAGACAACAGATAGTTGCAGTGATGAAAGACTTCAGTAAATGTTAAAGACACATGATATATTAGCACTTTCAGTCTAGCTGACAAAATCACTTTGTTTCTACCAAAAGTCTTCTCATTAAAGCATGACACCAATGATATGTGCACAGTCCATGAGTTCAAATGTTATTTAAGTTAACAGTGCGACCAAATAAAGGCTACAATAAACAGATGTTGAAAATAGAAAATAAATGAATGTAGCAATTATGGGACTGACAATAGGAGCAAGTAAAACCTGTACAATGTCCGTTTATACTGGCTTGTTTTCAGGGCATAAACAATATCTTTATCTCATTGTGTCCATGTTCCTACATCATATTGCTCTCTCTGGTGTCCCTGTTCCTACATCATATTGCTCTCTCTGGTGTCCCTGTTCCTACATCATATTTTTGATGTCCATGTTACTGCTCCATGTCCTATTCCTACAACATACATCTCTCTCCAATGTCCCTGTTCCTACATCATATTGCTCTCTCTGATGTCCCTGTTCCTACATCATATTGCTCTCTCTGATGTCCCTGTTCCTACATCATATTGCTCTCTCTGATGTCCCTGTTCCTACATCATATTGCTCTCTCTGGTGTCCCTGTTCCTACATCATATTGCTCTCTCTGGTGTCCCTGTTCCTACATCATATTGCTCTCTCTGGTGTCCCTGTTCCTACATCATATTGCTCTCTCTGATGTCCCTGTTCCTACATCATATTGCTCTCTTTGATATCCCTGTTCCTACATCATATTGCTCTCTCTGATGTCCCTGTTCCTACATCATATTGCCCTCTCTGATGTTCCTGTTCCGACACCATATTTCCCTCTCTGATGTCCCTGTTCCTACATCATATTTCCCTTTCTGATATCCCTGTTCCTACATCATATTTCCCTCTCTGATGTCCCTGTTCCTACATCATATTTCTCTTATTGACAACACCATGCTCTTAAATGCAGCTCCTATTTATTCCCATGCTCTGTTCCTCCCAAACACTATTCACATTGAGGCCCTAACTTCATCATCTTATTGTTGGAATTAACTTAAGTGTCTCCAAAATTGGTCACAAAAATGTGCAATCATCCTGACTTCTCAGATTATTTTTCTTATATAAAACTGAAAGCTATTTTATTGTTGTCTGTACTTAGACCATCATTGTGTCTCTCATTGCAATATTCCTCATATTTATCATTTCATTCTGAGTCGTGATAACACAAGATTAAAAAAAATTCTTTTGCAGTATCCATTTATGAGAAATTACTTGACTAAATAGTTCATGTTTTTTTTGTGTAGAATGCAGAAGAAATCCATGTTTTTAGTCTAGTTTTGATTTCTATTAATGTGTTATATTATACGTTTTTTGTGTCTTTTTTTATGTGAAGCTTTTATAATAAAATTTGCATATTTAAATATGAGAAGAGAGTGTTATATGTAATTTTATATGTTGTTGTATGTAGTAAGTCCAAGTAATATGGGATAGTTTAGCTCTTATGGAAACATATCGGCTTTTCACCAAAAAAATTAGTAGTTTCATTTTGCATCGCATTATACCTCATTTATTTCACAGAAAAATTATCGCAGAAAATTCATCGAAAGAAAAAATATAGAAGGGAAAATACATCGCAGGTAAATTTCATTGCATAAGAAATAATCACTGGGAAAATTCATTGCAGGTCAAATTTGTTGCAGGATAGGGCATGTGACAGAGTAATGATGTATATAGAAGAAATTAGAATATTTGATAATACAATGGTAGCAGGAGTCAGTAATGGTGATGACACTTGTCTTGCGGGATAGGACATGTGACAGAGTAATGATGTGAATAGAAGAAATGAGAATATTTGATAATACAATGGTAGCAGGAGTCAGTAATGGTGATGACACTTGTCTTGCAGGATAGGACATGTGACAGAGTAATGATGTGAATAGAAGAAATGAGAATATTTGATAATACAATGGTAGCAGGAGTCAGTAATGGCGATGACAAACTTGTCTTGCATGATAAGGTTTGTGACAGAGTAATGATGTGTATAGAAGAAATGAGAATATTTGATAATACAATGGTAGCAGGAGTCAGTAATGGCGATGGACAACTTGTCTTGCAGGATAGGTCGTGTGACAGAGTAATGATGTGAATAGAAGAAATGAGAATATTTGATAATACAATGGTAGGAAGAGTCAGTAATGGTGATGGCCAACTTGTCTGAACCAAGAACGTCATTATTATGATTCGTGTAATCACAAGTCAAAATGAACAGTGATCCCATACAAAAACCCTGTCCTTGAAAACATCAAGAATTAGACATCACAGTGATCCCATACAAAAACCCTCTCATTGAGAGCATCAAGAATTATACTTCACAGTGATCCCATACAAAAACCCTCTCCTTAAGAACATCAAGAATTAGACTTCACAGTGATCCCATACAAAAACCCTCTCATTGAGAACATCAAGAATTAGACTTCACTGTGATCCCATACAAAAACCCTCTCCTTGAGAACATCAAGAATTAGACTTCACAGTGATCCCATACAAAAACCCTCTCCTTGAGAACATCAAGAATTAGACTTCATAGTGATCCCATACAAAAACCCTCTCCTTAAGAACATCAAGAATTAGACTTCACAGTGGTCCCAAACAAAAACCCTCTCCTTGAGAACATCAAGAATTAGGCTTCACTGTGATCCCATACAAAAACCCTCTCATTGAGAACATAAAGAATTAGACTTCACAGTGATCTCATCAAGAAAACCTCTCCTTGAGAACATCAAGAATTAGATTTAACTGATCCATCCAAAAAACTTCTCCTTGAGAACATTGAGAATTAGATTTCACAGTGATCCCATCTAGGAAACTTCTCCTTGAGAACATCTAGAATTTGGATGGGCAGATCAGCGCCTGATCTGCACTTGGTGATGCCCTAAGTTAAATACAGAACAAATACCTGATGTACACTTAGTGAGGCCCTAAGTTAAATACAGAACCAGTGCCTGATTTGCACTTGGTGAGGCCCTAAGTTAAATACAGAACCAGTGCCCGATTTGCACTTGGTGAGGCCCTAAGTTAAATACAGAACCAGTGCCCGATTTGAATTTGTTGAGGCCGTAAGTTAAATACAGAACCAGTGCCCGATTTGCACTTGGTGAGGCCCTAAGTTAAATACAGAACCAGTGCCCGATTTGCACTTAGTGAGGCCCTAAGTTAAATACAGAACCAGTGCCTGATTTGCACTTAGTGAGGCCCTAAGTTAAATACAGAACCAGTGCCCGATTTGCACTTGGTGAGGCCCTAAGTTAAATACAGAACGAATGCCTGATTTACACTTGGTGAGGCCCTAAGTTAAATACAGA
>JAVIAB010000139.1:98655742-98673242 GCA_032433765.1 Megaustenia siamemsis | reverse complement strand
CTTCAATTATTGCCCTAAATTAACATAATTATAATTATATCGTAATTTCTTTCTTAGGTATTTGCATTAAAGGTTATGAGGAAAAAAAAATTTAAACATGGTTTTGCTGTTAATAAACATCTTTTACCATTTTTTTCAAGCTTTATTTTTAATAAAGAGGCAGCTCAGTGAACTTTAGAAGGCTCTAAATAAGGTCGCCTCCTATTTGACTATTTCAATAAAGAGATAGAGCGCCATCTTGTTATTCGTTCTTCTGTTGTCATGGCAGTGAGGAGTTAATTGCAGAAATGACCTACCTAGTTTTCATAAACATTACAAATTCGATAAATGTTGTACTCTTGTAGTAGTTTTCACATCCTTAGACATTGAAGCCTCTTTATTCCTTCTTCTTCTGTTCTTCCACCTTTGATTTCCTTTCTGCGTCGAGGGGCGATATGATTTGCTATTTTTTGCTCTTGCTGTTTCCATTTTTGACAATAGAAACAAGAAAATGAGTTCTTAAATGTTATGTAGAGCCAGTTTTAACATATGGATGTGAATCTTGAACAATAGGACAACAGACAAAAAAATCACTGGAGTCTGTAGAGATGAGATTTTACAGAAGAATGTTGAGAATACTATGGACAGCTAAAAAGAGTAATGAAAAAGTTCTGAATGAGGCCAAAGAAAAAAGAGAGCAATTTCCATTATTAGGAAGAAACAATCATCATTTTTTGGCAATGTAATGAGAAGAGAACAGCTGGAATATATTGTAACAACTGGGAAAATTGAGGGACGAAGAGATAGAGGGAAGCAAAGAGAAAAGATACCAGACAGCTTAAGAGAATGGCTTGCCAGAAGGTCAACAGAAATGATAAATAACTGTCGAGATCGAAACTTGTGGAGAGACATAATTACCTACGCCAGCAGGCCCGGTACTTGATCATGATGATGATGTTTCCCTCTGGTGCTATTATGTTTCATAGTGTTTCTAATATTTCCTCAATCCATCATTTTCGTAGTCGGCCCTTGGGTCTGGTGTTCTCGCAACGTTTAATGAAGGCTCGCTGTGTTGTGCTTTGATTTTACTTCTTTATCACGTAACCAAACCATTGTTTCCTGTCATATGTCTAGCACATTCCATCTCAGAATGAGGTTATTTTTCTTATTTTCTTGCATCCAGGACTGACATTGGTAGCATAACGTTGGGACGAAGATTGTATTGCAGAGGGCCAGTTCTGTATAATTATTTCCTTATTGGACAATGGCGGTGATAGCTGTCCAATAATTTGATTACGTTTGTTGTATCTTGAGTCTATTTCTGCTCTTTGTGAATAACCGTTTGTCACTAGACTTCCTAAGTAATTAAATTCTTAACTTTTTTGATTGTCTGCCGTCTATAGTAGTTATGTTGATGCTCTGTTTCTTTTTGAGATTAGTCTTGACTTCTGTTTTGTTGATGTTGATTTTCATGTTGTATTTTGTGCCTTAGCTGTTGAGTCTATTAAAGTGTTCTTGTCAGTCTTCTATTGTTTCATGTATTAGTGCCTGATCGTCTGCAAGAATCTCGTTGATCTCCTCTGTCTCTGACGGATTGGCTATCTTGCATAATTAGTCCATGTATGTAATAAACAGTAGGAGGGGTAGTCTGCGCCCCTGTCTTACTCCTCATCTAACTTTCAAGTGGTCCGTGCAGCCTTCTGCTGTCCTGACTGTGCAGCTGCTGTTGATGTAGAAACTTTTAATTAGGTTGGTTAGATGTTGGTTTACTCCGTTAATTGTTATTATCTCCCACAGTTGTTCTCTGTTTACTCTGTCGAATGCTTTCTCCTGGTCAGTGAAAGCTATGTACACACTTTAATTGTGTTCTGTTGTCTTCTCTGCAAGCTGTTTCATGGTGAATAGAGCGTCAGTAGGTCCTCTGTTTTTTTTCGGAACCCCATTTGAGAATCACTTAAGTGTAGTTCTTTTATTGGTCCATGCCCTTTTTCCATAATTTTGGCGTATAACTTTCCCACATGCATGAGAAACGATATACCTCTATATCGATTGCAGTCTCTCTTCCTACCTTTCTTTTTCCACATTGGTACGATGATCGCCTGTTTCTTGTATACTGGGGCTCTTTGTTGGTGCCATGCTGTATTGAATATTCTGTACAACCATGCAACTCTTGTTTCTCCCGCTTCTGACGTTATTATTACTGGTATGTTATCTATCTCCGCTGCTCTATTTCTTGGTGCATATTTGATTACCTCTTTGATTTCTTCTTTCGTGATGCTGGGTTTAGTGTTTGTGCATTCTTGCGTAGTTTTTGTTGTGCTATTGGTAGACATGGTGCTATGTTCAATAGGTCTTCCAAATATTCTTTCCATCTATGTTGCATATGTTGATTATTGTAACTCTTTATTCGTAACGGCTTAAATTACTTGGAACTCTGTCACGGCTTTGCTAAGTAGTACGGTGGCTGGTTGTACACTGACATTTAACTCACGGAGCTGGGATGTGATTGTGTTATGTATTCTGATCAAATATTACAGGAGTCGTGGCCTCCATTGCCTCGTCTGAATATCCGCCGCTGACTGATGGGTATGGTGTATGTGTTTATGAAGGAAAGAACGTTTAGTGTGGGCTATGGCTCACGAAGAATGAGAGAATTGGGAAGGAGGAGGGTCGTTCGTTCTATAATGAGAGAACTTTAGGTTTCGCTAATTGAAGAGGTAACTTTGGGGTTTGCTTGTTTCAGAAAGGGCATTATACGGTTTACTAGTGATAGAGGTTAACGAGATGAAAACCTAGAACATTTGGAGAGAAAGATAGAGAGAGAGAGAGAGAGAGAGAGTAACATTGAGTTCACTAGAGAGAAAACACTTGGATTTCACAATTGAGAGAGAAAGAGAGTAACCACTGAGTTCACTAGAGAGAAAACACTTGGATTTCACAATTGAGAGAGAAAGAGAGAGAGTAACCGCTGAGTTCACTAGGGAGAAGACAACCCACTAACTCACTGCTATGAACGCAACAACCATTAGATAACAAAGAAATGAACCAACCTCCACCCCACAGCCGTATCGCCGACTCGATCAAGGCAATTTGTATCTCTCGATCCGGCCCTACATTTCTCTATCTGGCCAAGCCGACACAGCTCAGAATCACGAGAGGGGACGGGAAGCCCAGTCAATCAATTATAACTTTATTTCGACACAAGTTACCTATATCCCGTTCAGTGTCCTGTTATAAAAGGCTAGTTAAGTAGAGAAATCTCTAGCAGTGAATAGCTGATACATATTCCAGGATATCTGGTCTGCTACGTCAAGGAGAGAAACTAACAGGGTAAGTTCAACTTTGAGATTATATATTTAGACCTACATATATTACGGCAGTCGATTTTAATTAGAAAACAAAATACAGACATCCTGTACTGCTTAATAAATGCCGTAGAATATATGGATAGTCGTGACTATTTATGAAACTATTCGACTTTATACTTTTTGAGCCCAAGACTGAACATAGGGCAGAATGAATAGACTCTATGTCCGACGATCTTCGCTATCACGTTGTCAGATCTTACGCAGAACCCGCATGGTGTTTCACCACATGTCCCTGTTGGGCGAGTCGCTCAATCTTGGTGAGGGAGCTGCTGCCTGCTGCTCTTGCCTTTCATCTCAGTATTCTTTTTAGTCTTTCTCTAGGTCGGCCTCTTTTTCTGTTAACCTCTGGTTCCCATTTGATGACAAGCATTGTCATTCTCTTGTTGTCTCTTTTCTCATCTCAAGGTCAGCATTTGACCACCTTCTTCTCTTGATTACAGATGATATTTGTGAATGTTTTGTCATTTCATCCATGATACTATTAATAACAATTACCGTCCATATAAGCAATAATTAAGAAGTAATATATATATATATATATATATATATATATATATATAGTAAATATAGAAGAACAGTTTCAGTGCTATGTGATTACATGTGTCTTGTATGCGCTAACTTAACTGCAAAATCCCATTCTGGAACATATTGGGGATGATGAACATTTATAGACAAACATGGCGTAAAGATCATCCTGGAGGTTACTTCCTCGGGCAAGTCATCTTCAGACTGTCCGGCGTTCGAAACTTCAAAGTAGTAAACCGATTTATTCCTTCTTTGGGTGTCGTCGCCACATTGAAGGTTAGCCACCATGGAGCGCCATTCAATCTTTGGGTGTCGTCGCCACATCTAAGGTTGGCTACCATGGAGCGCCATTCAATCTTTGGGTGTCGTCGCCACATCTAAGGTTGGCCACCATGGAGCGCCATTCAATCTTTGGGTGTCGTCGCCACATCTAAGGTTGGCCACCATGGAGCGCCATTCAATCTTTGGGTGTCGTCGCCACATCTAAGGTTGGCTACCATGTAGCGCCATTCAATCTTTGGGTGTCGTCGCCACATCTAAGGTTGGCCACCATGGAGCGCCATTCAATCTTTGGGTGTCGTCGCCACATCTAAGGTTGGCCACCATGGAGCGCCATTCAATCTTTGGGTGTCGTCGCCACATCTAAGGTTGGCTACCATGGAGCGCCATTCAATCTTTGGGTGTCGTCGCCACATCTAAGGTTGGCTACCTGGAGTGCCATTCAATCTTTGGGTGTCGTCGCCACATCTAAGGTTGGCCACCATGGAGCGCCATTCAATCTTTGGGTGTCGTCGCCACATCTAAGGTTGGCCACCATGGAGCGCCATTCAATCTTTGGGTGTCGTCGCCACATCTAAGGTTAGCCACCATGGAGCGCCATTCAATCTTTGGGTGTCGTCGCCACATCTAAGGTTAGCCACCATGGAGCGCCATTCAATCTTTAGGTGTCGTCGCCACATCTAAGGTTAGCCACCATGGAGCGCCATTCATCTTTGGGTGTCGTCGCCACATCGAAGGTTAGCCACCATGGAGCGCCATTCAATCTTTGGGTGTCGTCGCCACATCTAAGGTTAGCCACCATGGAGCGCCATTCAATCTTTGGGTGTCGTCGCCACATCTAAGGTTAGCCACCATGGAGCGCCATTCAATCTTTGGGTGTCGTCGCCACATCTAAGGTTAGCCACCATGGAGCGCCATTCAATCTTTGGGTGTCGTCGCCACATCTAAGGTTAGCCACCATGGAGCGCCATTCAATCTTTGGGTGTCGTCGCCACATCTAAGGTTAGCCACCATGTAGCGCCATTCAATCTTTGGGTGTCGTCGCCACATCTAAGGTTAGCCACCATGGAGCGCCATTCAATCTTTGGGTGTCGTCGCCACATCTAAGGTTGGCTACCATGGAGCGCCATTCAATCTTTGGGTGTCGTCGCCACATCTAAGGTTAGCCACCATGGAGCGCCATTCAATCTTTGGGTGTCGTCGCCGCATCTAAGGTTAGCCACCATGGAGCGCCATTCAATCTTTGGGTGTCGTCGCCACATCTAAGGTTAGCCACCATGGAGCGCCATTCAATCTTTGGGTGTCGTCGCCACATCTAAGGTTAGCCACCATGGAGCGCCATTCAATCTTTGGGTGTCGTCGCCACATCGAAGGTTGGCTACCATGGTCCCCATTTTACTCTGTCTCTTGTCTTCATGGTGCACGTAATCATAACTTCATCTGTCCACATTTGGATGTTATCTCTTCGCCTTTAGTCTTGGTCTTTCTCTGCCTCGTCTGCCTTCTATCTTCCCTTCCAATATGTATTTTGGAATGGTATTACGTCTATTCATATGTTCAACAAATTTCAATGGTCTTGTCGTGTTAAGTAGTTTTTTTTCTATTTTTGACTGTTTCAGAACTTCCTTGTCATCTTTTCCTTCTACCCAATTCTCTCCATTTCTCCATAAATCCACATTTCAAAGCTTCATTTTTCTGCTCTGTTTTCTAATCTAATGTCCATGTTTCTGCACCACACAAGAATGTTGAGTAAATATGGCATTTTGCAATTTGTGGTTTTAGTACTGATACGGTTTGCGTAGACCGCTGGAAAGCCTCGTAGTTCTGCTGTGATTATCCTGTAGATTACCACTCATTCAGAATGGCGCTTCGGATTCGCTGATAAAATCTGGTGCCTGTTGCAGTGTTTAGTTCTGCTGCAGTTTCAAATTTAAGCTCACTTTAGTTCATAGGTTCAAGGTTGTTTGTGTAGCCACAGCCCACAAGTTGCCATATCCTTCTAAGTGCGCATGTCTGATTCGAGAAAATATGTTGGGAGGAGTTTACAGCTGATTTAAGAGAGATAATCTCTTCTTCTTCTATTTCTTCTACTTCATCTTCATCTTCTTCCTCTTCTTATTCTTCTTCTTCTTCTTCTCCTTCGTTTTCTCACCTTTTTATTATTATGCTTTTCTTCTTCTTCTCACCTTCTTCTTCTTCTCCATTCTTTTCTACTCCTTTTTTCTTCTTCTTCTCACCTTCTTCTTCTTCTACTTCTACTACTTCTTCTTCTTCTTGTCTATTGCTCTCCTTTTTCTTCTTCTTGTCAGTGTTCTTCTTCTTCTCCTTCTTCTTCTTGTCCATTGTTCTTCCTCTTCTTTTTATGCTTATTTTTCTTCTCCCCTTCTTCTTCTTCTTCTACTTTTTTGTTTTCTTCTTCTTCTTCTTCTTCTTCTTCTTCTACTTCTCCTCCTCCTTTTCTTCTTCTTCTTCCATTACTTCTTCCTTCTCCTCCTCCTTTTCTTCTTCTTCTTTTTCTACTTCTTCTTCTCCCCTTCTTTTTCTCCTCCTCTTCTACTTCTTCTTCTTCCATTCTTCTTCATTCTCTTCCTCATTTTTTTCTTCTTCTTCCCCCTTTCTTCTTCTTCTTCTTCTTCTTCCTCTTCTTCTTCTTCTTCAACTTTTCTACATCTTCCACCTTTTCATCCTTCCCTTCTTCTTGCAGCAATCATCAATTTCTAGACATGATATCGAGGTCGGCAAAGACGAACTAGAAGGTACACTTGAGGTCATCGCTGGCTCTCCATAGTCTGTCGTGTTGTCATCCATCTCTGTGACTATCATTGGTTCTCTAGCGGTGCGTTACTGTAACCAACCCTCTGGAGTGGGTTTTGGTGCTCTGTAGTCACATAATCTCTGAGAACCGTCTTATGCTGTGATGTCACCGTGTCCTAAAGACACTCTTAAAATAGCAATTGAGAGAAGTGAACGGAAAATTTGAGCCAGAACAAGACAATACAGACTTTAAAAGTGAACCAGAACAAGACAAAAGAAACAGACTAAAAGTGAACCCAGAACAAGACAAAAGAACAAAACAGAATTTAAAAAAGTGAACCAGAGCAAGACAAAAGAACAAAACAGACTTTAAAAAGTGAACCAGAACAAGACAAAAGACACAGACTAAAAAGTGAACCAGAACAAGACAAAAGAATAAAACATACTTTAAAAAGTGAGCCTGAACAAGACAAAAGACACAGACTAAAAAGTGAACCAGAATAAGACCCACAAAAAAACAGACTTTAAATTGTGAACCAGAACAAGACAAAAGAAACAGACTTAAATTACATTAGCACAAAGTGTTGATGAAGTTTTGCACAATTATTGTTTTATTTCTCTCCATCTGACCAGAGACACGAACAGTGTAACGCCAAAGCTCATCAACAGGAAACAAAAGGCGCACAGTGCGACCTCGGCGAAAGGTTACATAGCACGACCTGAACTTGAGGTTACATCAGCAGGCTAGCTACATCATCAGAAAGTTACATCAGCAGGCTAGCTACATCAGCAGAAAGTTGCATCAGCAGGCTAGCTACATCATCAGAAAGTTACATCAGCAGGCTAGCTACATCAGCAGAAAGTTGCAACAGTAGACGCTCATCATCAGCAGAAAGCGACATTAATAAGTCAACATCATCGGTACATCAGTAGGTTCTCAGTATCATCAGAAAACTACATCAGCACAACCACATTTACAAACCAGCAAAGACCTCACAGATTCCCATCAATACCTCAAACGTAATCAGGTCAAATGTCAAGCAAAAAACTACCACTAGAAGATACCTCAGTCAAATATCCTTCACAGACTGCATCTGCGCCGCCAATGGAATTTTTTGCAGAGGTCATGGCCCCACCCTCTTATGACCAGGCGATGGCAGCCTCCACAGATGTTTTGCCTACACACTACTATATACCTCCCCAGGCCGGCAATGTTTTGCCTACACCCTACAATGTTCCTCCCCAGGCCCGCAATGATGTTTTGCCTACACCCTACAATGTTCCTCCCCAGGCCCGCAATGATGTGTTGCCTACACCTTACTACGCGCCTCTCCAAGCTGGCAAGGAGTGTGTCCTGCTGCTGCAGTTCCCATGTCCGGACATCAATTCGGTTGGCGAGTGCTTCAAGAGGAATGTGCCAAACACGCTATTGCATGGCGGGAAGGTTCTGGCTTTCATACCAGAGGTGAGCACGAGGGCTAGTTACCATAGTTCACACGATTAGCTTTTGTGGCGAGTTTTTGTTATTGGTCTGCCGATTGGCATGTAACAATGTTAGTGTAGATCCTATGGCCTATAACAATGTTAATGTACATCCTACAGGCATGTAACAATGTCAGTGTAAATAATATAGACATGTAATAATGTCAGTGTAGATCCTACAGAAATGTAACTTTATCCTTGTAGACCATACAAGCCTGTAACATTGTCAATGTAGATCCTACACGCCTGTCACAACGGTAGTGTAGATTATACAGGCTTCTAACAATGTCAATGTAGATCTTACAGTCATATAACAATGTCAGTATAGATCCTAATGGCAAGTAATAATGGCAGTATATATGATACAGGTCTGTAACAATGTCAATGTAGATCTTACAGTCATATAACAATGTCAGTATAGATCCTAATGGCAAATAATAATGGCTTAGTAGATCATACAGTAATGTAAAAATGTCAGCGAAGATCCTACAAGCATGTAACAAGACAGTGTAGAGTCTACAGACATGTAACAATGTCAGTAAATATGCTACATGCCTGTAACAATGACAGTGTAGATCCTACAGGCATGTGACAATGTCAGTATAGGTGTTACAGGCCTGTAACAATGACAGTGTAGAGTCTACAGGCATGTGACAATGTCAGTATAGGTGTTACAGGCCTGTAACAATGACAGTGTAGATCCTACAGGCATGTGACAATGTCAGTATAGGTGTTACAGGCCTGTAACAATGACAGTGTAGATCCTACAGGCATGTAACAACATTGCGGTATACATATTGCATATTGATGTAGTTAAATTTTGCCGATCAGTCAGCAGTCATTTAACAATATCAGTGTAATTAATTAGGTGGGTCAACGTTACTAATCAACCTACAGGAATGTAACAATGTCACTATAGATCCTACAGGAATGTAACAATGTCACTATAGATCCTACAGGAATGTAACAATGTCACTATAGATCCTACAGGAATGTAACATTGTCACTATAGATCCTACAGGAATGTAACAATGTCACTATAGATCCTACAGGAATGTAACAATGTCACTATAGATCCTACAGGAATGTAACAATGTCACTATAGATCCTACAGGAATGTATCAATGTCACTATAGATCCTACAGGAATGTATCAATGCCACTATAGATCCTACAGGAATGTAACAATGTAAGTGTAGGTCCTACAGGAATGTAACAATGTAAGTGTATGTACTACAGGAATGTAACAATGTAAGTGTAAGTCCTACAGGAATGTAACAATGTAAGTGTAGATCCTACAGGAATGTAACAATGTAAGTGTAGGTCCTACAGGAATGTAACAATGTAAGTGTATGTACTACAGGAATGTAACAATGTAAGTGTATGTCCTACAGGAATGTAACAATGACACTGTAGGTCCTACAGGAATGTAACAATATTAGTGTAGGTCCTACAGGCATATAACAATATCAGTGTAGTCTTTGAAGTGGAATTATGTTATTTCATCAGTCGACAGGCATGTAACAATATCAGTGCAGATTGTTACTGATCAGCCGATCGACACATAATCGTGTCCGAGGTGAGCGCTGCGACTACTTGTCATGACTAACACCAATCGCTGTATCAGAAACACAGGTTTCATTAAATCAAATATTGATTGAACTTCTCTCCCCAGATCCAGTTTTTCCCTTCTCACAAAACGGCAGCCTTGCTGATCTACTTCGGGGCAGAGAGGACAGCCCTGAGCTGGTTACAGAACATGAAGACCAGCAGCCCCGAGCTGGTGGCAAGATGGTGGGGGATGGTTGCAGAGAACAAGGTAGCTACCAAAAAGCTGCCTGACAACTACTCAAGCTACAAGTTTGTGTCTATAGTTTTGATGAAGCACAGAGCAGAGTTTGTGGCGAGCAAAGAACAGACACAGGAATACTCCCAGCTACTGAAGGATGCTCATTCTCCAGCGAAGGCTAGGCATGAAGTTGTCAACGTTGTGTCCAGTACGCCAGTCTTTGTCTGTGGAGACTGGAGCTCCTACCAAGCTAGAGCCAGTGAACTCACCTTAAGCTTTTCTTTATTCCCAAGCGCCGAACATCGCACCTCCTACATACAAGAGTTCAAGAACGAGCCGAAACTCAAGAGATTCAATGAGTTATTTCGCCAGAAAAATATCTATCTCTTCACACATGGCGCGCCAACCGGAAATACTTGGAAGTTCCAAGACCTGTGATCACTTCAATACTTAATTACAATTGTTTGATTTGTTATTTCAGCTTCATTGTTATTGTATCTAGGTTATGTTATTGCTATTTTTGTTAGTCTCTTTTCATAAGACACTTTCTTTAAAAAATATCTGCTAATAGGAAAATGGATTGTTATTTCAATTATTTTCTTTCCCATTTGATTTGTTAAATAAGTTACTTTCTTATCCCTATGACATTTGATTCAAGTTACATTCTTACCCCTACAATATTTGATTTGTTATTTAAGTTGTTTTCTTACACTTACGATATTTCATTTGCTATTTATGTTTTCTTACCCTTCGATATTTCATTTGTTATTTAAGTTATTTTCTTACTCCTACGATATGTGATTTGTTATGTAAGTCACTTTCTTACCCTTCGATATTTCATTTGTTATTTATAATGTTATTTCTATTGTTGTCACTGAATAAATCAGTGAGCGTCAATCGCCAAGCCAGTACCGCACATCAGTCAAGCCTGTACCGCATATCAGTCAAGCCAGTACCGCACACCAGTCAAGCCAGTAACGCACATCAGTCAAGCCAGTACCGCATATCAGCCAAGATAGTACCGCACATCAGTCAAGCCAGTACCGCATATCAGCCAAGATAGTACCGCACATCAGTCAAGCCAGTACCGCACATCAGTCAAGCCAGTACCGCACATCAGTCAAGCCAGTACCGCACATCATTGGCAGATTTCGGCTTCCAATGGAACGTCAAAATGAATTTAATTTTTTAGGAAACATCCAAATTGTGAAAACCCAACTTTGAAAGAAGATGTGGCTGAAAAGTACAAATGTATGTGTTTTTAGCAAAAGTATCGGAATTATGTATTTTGAATACATACTGTGGATTAATGATTAATTTATTATTTTAGCAATGTGTATTGTTAGAATATATACTATATTTTTGTTAACATTCTATTCGTGTCAGGATAGTATCAGGACACATTCAGTTCTATTTTGTGTACACGTTGTCATTTCAATACATTGTCAATATTTTAAAAAATGTATAATAGCAACTATCTTATATTTTCTTAATTTAATTTTAGTTTTAATGTCTCAGCACACGCCAAAATGACGTAAGGCAAAACCGCGCAGAAAGTGAACACAGCCAACTGTTCCCTGTCATACGATATCATCATTCATCGTAAACAATTGGAATATCGAAACATGATCAAAACGGATGAGACACACAGCTCACGGTGTGCACAGAGCACTTAACTCAGTAACTCCTGCAACAAGCCGGACTTGGAATATGAGGAAACTGCAACAAGGAACACTTTTCAGACAAAGCTTTCAATTGTTCCTGCCGCCTATCCACCATATACCATGGAAGTTCACGTCCTCCCGAAAATAATGATCGTCATATTGAGAACAAAAAATGTATAGCGCTTGATGATGTTAGGACATTGTTCTTGAATCCAACCGAACATATAAACACACAGTTAGTCGTCGAATTATCCCCGTCACACATCAAACAACAGACCCTGCGGTTAGCGCACAAGGAACGAAACACGGTGCAAATTCCCCAAAGAGGAAAATCTTCGGTCGACTTGACAGGGCAATCCATTGCGTTTCAGCATGTAAATAACTTACGCCAAACAATTCCAACGTCGGCCATTGAACAGCACTCAATGTGACGTAAACCGCATGTCAACACTAGACGGTGAAGGTCGCTTTTACAATACTTGACTTGTCAAAAAGAAACATTGCTGTGTGTATTCGGCGGCGCAGATTTGTCCACTTTGTCGGCGCAGATTTGCTAAATAGAACATCATTTTGATTTCAACACAGAAAATTGCGCCAGAAAGCCGAAATTAAGCAAACCCCAGATTTATTTTCTGCAGCGATCGAGAGAACGTGAAACGTTCCACCATTTTGAAACAGAAGTCTACTAGACATATTTGAAAGAGGCGATTAACGATAATTCTGGCATGGGGTTGGTTACTAGACATATTTGAAAGAGGCGATTAATGATGGTTCTGCATGGGGTTGGCTACTAGACATATTTGAAAGAGGCGATTAACGATGATTCTGGAATGGGGTTGACTACAAGACATATTTGAAAGCGGCGACTAACGATGGTTCTGGCATGGGGTTGGCTACTACACATATTTGAACGAGGCGATTAACGATGGTTCTGGCATGGGGTTGGATACCCTGTACTGTATTTAAAAAAAAAGCCTTAAAAAATCTTCGAAGACTGGCAAACCTGAGGGAACGCAAAAAGTGTTTCCATTGTAATCTACAGCTTTGTGAGATCACATTGAATGTGTAATAGAATAAGTGAGTGTATTTTATCTTCTGGAAAGGCACTGATGATCGAAAAAAAACTAATGAAACTATCATTGACAAAGAACTGTAAACTGCGCCAGTTTAGCGTCATTTTAGGGAGAACGATGAAGGGAAGATGTCGGCAAAAGCAGATGAATAGGAAGAAACAAGTAACTTCTCCATTTCGTCAACAGTTGTTAATTTTGTTACTCCCCTTTATGACTTTTGCTTTCATCTATAATCTATCTCTAGATGGGAGATAACAATTAGAGTGCAACTATAAATATAGGGGGAATAGTCTCTAACAAGATCCTCAATCCATTGTCTTGAGATGATCTGACCCAAAAATTCATGAAAATGCTGGACATCAGAAAAGACAATTATTTTACATTATTTTATTGCCAAAAACAGTTAGCCTAAAAAATGTACAATAACCATGGAAGACCAGAATGCCTGTTGTATAAGCTGGGAGCAGTTGACTACAACTTATAATAGCTGTAAAGTTGAGAAAGTTGTGAGGAGACATGATGATCTATGCTAGCAGGCATGGAACTGGATGATGATGGCAATAGCTATGACATGTCAGATGTGAAAACCAAAATAAAAAAGATCCCTCATAGTGTAACACAACATGCAATAAAATGTTGCAGATATTGGCTGCTAGCTGTTAATGGCTGTGTCCACGACAATTTGCCTGCTTGTGTTGCGCGGTCTTAAGTCCCTCAACCCGCAGCGGATATTCAGAGGAAGCAATGTTGGCCACGAACTCTGTAATATTTCATCACAAAACATAACACAATCACATAGAAAAAAACGAAGAACAATATATGGTCCGAAGTGGGATCGAACCCGTACTCAGTGGCACTGTGTACGGGTTCGATCCCACTTCGGACCATATATTGTTCTTCGTTTTTTTCTATTGTTGTTTGTCTGTCAATTTTTCCGAGTGCTAACA
Source organism: Megaustenia siamemsis (assembly GCA_032433765.1). Classification (NCBI taxonomy): domain Eukaryota; kingdom Metazoa; phylum Mollusca; class Gastropoda; order Stylommatophora; family Ariophantidae; genus Megaustenia; species Megaustenia siamemsis. The sequence continues at coordinate 98,659,383 of JAVIAB010000139.1, read as the reverse complement.
CATACTTCTTTGTTCTATTATTCACAATCACATACCAGCTCAATGAGTTAAATGTCAGTGTACAACCAGCCACCGTATTCCCTAGTATAGTCGTGGTATAGTTCAATGTTAGTGTACAACCAGTCACCGTATTCCCTAGTATAGCCGTGATATAGTTCAATGTCAGTGTACAACCAGCCACCGTATTCCCTAGTATAGTCGTGATATAGTTCAATGTTAGTGTACAACCAGCCACAGTATTCCCTAGTCTAGCCGTGATATAGTTCAATGTCAGTGTACAACCAGCCACCGTATTCCCTAGTCTAGCCGTGATATAGTTCAATGTCAGTGTACAACCAGCCACCGTATTCCCTAGTATAGCCGTGACATAGCTCAATGTCAGTGTACAACCAGCCACCGTATTCCCTAGTCTAGCCGTGATATAGTTCAATGTCAGTGTACAACCAGCCACCGTATTCCCTAGTATAGCCGTGATATAGTTCAATGTTAGTGTACAACCAGCCACCGTATTCCCTAGTCTAGCCGTGATATAGTTCAATGTCAGTGTACAACCAGCCACCGTATTCCCTAGTCTAGCCGTGATATAGCTCAATGTCAGTGTACAACCAGCCACCGTATTCCCTAGTCTAGCCGTGATATAGTTCAATGTCAGTGTACAACCAGCCACCGTATTCCCTAGTCTAGCCGTGATATAGCTCAATGTCAGTGTACAACCAGCCACCGTATTCCCTAGTCTAGCCGTGATATAGCTCAATGTCAGTGTACAACCAGCCACCGTATTCCCTAGTCTAGCCGTGATATAGCTCAATGTCAGTGTACAACCAGCCACCGTATTCCCTAGTCTAGCCGTGATATAGTTCAATGTCAGTGTACAACCAGCCACCGTATTCCCTAGTCTAGCCGTGATATAGCTCAATGTCAGTGTACAACCAGCCACCGTATTCCCTAGTCTAGCCGTGATATAGCTCAATGTCAGTGTACAACCAGCCACCGTATTCCCTAGTCTAGCCGTGATATAGCTCAATGTCAGTGTACCACCAGCCACCGTATTCCCTAGTCTAGCCGTGAAATAGTTCAACTCAAGATGTCAACAATAGACTTCAATGTCTAAGGAGGTTAAACCTACAACCACACAACGGCATCTATTGACCTTGCTGACCTTGCAATGCGAATGTGAACTAGGTTGGCTATTTCAATAATTACCTCCCCGTTCCCATGGCAACAAAAGATCGACAAATCAAATGACATTCTATGTTTTATCGAAACATATAGAAGTAGTGCCGATGGGGAGAAGAATTTATGAAGAGCCGACTGTAAGAATCATTGAGCCGTGTCTTATATGCAAAAAAAAAAACCTCTGAAAAAAACTGTTAGAGATTTTAATTAACAGCAAAACCATGTTTTTTTTTTCCATAACATAATGACAATAGCTAAGATATTACGACGTAATGATGCTTATGTTGCCAGGAAAACATATTAAAGCAGAATCTTTCTGGAGAGATTGAAAGAGGTCATGGAGAAAAAAAATGAGATATGAACACTCTGATTTTAGGGGGGGGGGGGGGGGGGAAACAGATCATACACTGATCAAATAGCTACCTTACGTTTAATAGTTGAACAAAGCTTAGAACTACAGTCACCACTTTATATGGGATTCATAGATTATGAAAAGACATTTGATAGTTTAGACAAAGTAATGATTTAGAAGTCACGGAGTCATTACGGAATCCCCACAAAGTTTATTAACCTGATAAGAACAATGTACGAAGGAATGAAATGTAGCGTTATGCACGAAGGGCAGCTTACAGAAGCATTTGAAATGAGAACAGGAGTAAGGCAGGGATGCCTTCTATCTCCATTTCTCTTTCTGCTGGACATAGATTGGATTAAGAGAGCAGCGTGGGTCAACAGAAATAGAATCCAGTGGTCACTAACCAAGTAACCTGATGACATGCTGATGACATGCTGATGACATGCTGATGACATGCTGATACACCAATAATTAAGAAACTGAAAAGAATAACAGAGAAAGTGACTGTGTGGATACTAATGTGCAGTCTACATTACATTTGTGATTAAAATATTAAGGGTTGAGGCAAAAATAGGACCAAATATTTGTGATTAAAATATTAAGGGTTGAGGCAAAAATAGGACCAAATATTTGTGATGAAAATATTAAGGGTTGAGGCAAAAATAGGGCCAAATATTTGTGATTAAAATATTAAGGGTTGAGACAAAAATAGGACCAAATATTTGTGATTAAAATATTAAGGGCTGAGACAAAAATAGGATCAAATATTTGTGATTAAAATATTAAGGGTTGAGGCAAAAATAGGATCAAATATTTGTGATTAAAATATTAAGGGTTGAGGCAAAAATAGGGCCAAATATTTGTAACTCACTTTATCTCAACACGTAGCATGCTCGCTTTGAAATGTGACAAATATGGAGTTCCATCCCTGACCATGACATTGTTTTTCATCCTTGTTTATCTTTTCTTTGAATGTGCGGTTTTCTTATAGAATTTTCTCAAAATTGTGTTCAATAAGGAAAAAAAATAAATTGTTTTTTTTTTCGTTTCTTTTCCTTTTCGTTTTATTTGTTCACCGAATGCATAGTTTTCTCAAAAGATTTTCTCAAAGTATATACAGTCACCACTAACCTACATGTGTACAGCTATCTCTATAAATAAACAAGACACTATAGCCACAGGCAAGTTATATGTACTCTATAAAACAGGATTTCAGACTTTGTTGATGGTGTGTCAGAAATGAAGACTCAACAAGCAGACAATCTGGGTTGTCTTGTCAACACTTGCAGAACTTCAGAGAAAAGAAGCACGCCCTGAGCTTACATTATACATTAATGGAAGCAGAACGAGAGCACTCTTAGATTTGTTGACTGTTTTGATAACACAAGTGCAGTGCTGTAACCGACAGTCGAAGCTTCAGTAAGAGCACTTCATGTGTTGTTTGTGTTCCGTAATGACCACTTCTTTCCAATGTTTATTCTGTAAATGGCAATGAACGGTTGTGTGTCGTGGCTAACTAAAGCAGCTATCAACACAAATAAAATAAACATAAAATGGTATTGGGCAGCTTAACTAACAGAAAGACAAGATAAACTACAACGGTTCGGCAAAAGCCTTCATCAGGTGTTACCAACAAACTATACACATTAAATACAAAATTCAGAGTAAGAATGCACAACTACACAGGTATAAAAAATGGCGGAAAAGACGGTGGTCAGGGTTTTCGTAGAGTAGATAATAGGACAGGCAGGATTAAATTAGATTTAATTATTGCTCGAATACCTATACATGCAGCATGGCATTATGGGTATCGTATTTTCTTCTCTGTTTGGCCCGTTACTCAAATGTCCAGACACGTTGTCCGGGCTCTGGCTGGAGGTGGAATAGGGTCCTGTTCAGTTTTAGTTCATTCCTTTCTTTCATGTGTTCTTCTACTGCTGCCTTCAAATGTCTACAGAAGAAAGGAATGTATAATCTGGAGTCGGTGGGTGTGGTATTGCTTTTTCCTTTTGGTCATATCCATTTTAGATGAAGTGTCGTTCTTGTGCTTATCTTGAGGCTGTTATTGTTAAGATAGAAGTGTTTTGTTGTTCTTGCATAGTTCTTTTAT
>JAVIAB010000139.1:98640742-98653242 GCA_032433765.1 Megaustenia siamemsis | reverse complement strand
TACCGACCACATTACCCCAGAAATCATGTGCCGAAGGTCTGTAAAATTTATGGTCACTAACACCATATTTCCCTATACGCCACTTGGCGTGACTGGAGTACTTTAACTTTTAATAGTAAGGAAACGCACATCATTCTTTCTAGACGGACAAACTAATTGAATTGTTTTTTTTTCTGTATGTAGCTTAGAAGTGGTTCAATGCCTACTCTTTCTCTTATATTAGTTCTGATTCTGTCTTGTCACTGCTTTTCTCAGACATCGCATCTCTGTGGTGACAAGTTTTCGTTCATGCCAAGACGTCAGTGAACATGTTTGACATTGCTGGTGCATTGTTGGAACAAATATACTCTGTCTAAGATGATTCCTGGTTGTGATAGGTATTGCTTTGTGTTTCCATCGACTCTACATTCGCAAAATCACTAATCAAATTATCTCTATCCTTACCTCACTTCGGTTGGCTTACCACGGCAACAGCCGGGGTTCGTACCCTGGCGAGGACACCTGGGTTTTACTAATTCCCTAAAAATTAGTAGGAGCCGCGATAGCTCAGTGGTTAGTGAACTGGACTACTACGGACAAGGGGTAGGGTTCGATCCCAACCGACGGCTCCGGGTTCACCCAGCCTTAAATGGGTACCGGATTTTTTCTGGGAAAGTAAAAGCAGCACGGGCGTAATACCGACCACATTACCCCAAAAATCATGTGCTGAAGGTCTGTAAAATATAGGGTCACTAACACCATATTTCCCTATACGCCACTTGGCGTGACGGGGGGTACTTTACTTACTTTACTTACCTCACTTGTGTGTTTCTTCCTTATCTTTACCTTGATTGTGTGTTTCCTCCCTATCCTTACCTCGCCTGTGTGTTTCTTCCCTATCCTTACCTCACCTGTGTGCTTCTTCCCAATCCTTACCTCACCTGTGTACTTCTTCCCTATCCTTACCTCACATGTATGCTTCTTCCCTATCCTTACCCCACCTGGGTACTTCTTACCTATCCTTACCTCATCTGTGTGCTTCTTCACTATCCTTACCTCACCTGTGTGCTTCTTCACTATCCTTACCTCACCTGTGTGCTTCTTCACTATCCTTACCTCACTTGTGTGTTTCTTCCCTATCCTTACATCACTTATGTGCTTCTTCACTATCCTTACCTCATTTGTGTGTTTCTACACTGTCCTTACATCACTTGTGTGTTTCTTCCCTATCCTTAAGTCACTTGTGTGTTTCTTCCCTATCATTACCTCACCTGTTCGTTTCTTCCCTATCCTTACCTCACCTGTGTGTTTCTTCCCTATCCTTACCTCACATGTGTGTTTCTTCCCTATCTTTACCTCACCTGTGTGTTTCTTCCCTATCCTTACCTCACCTGTGTGCTTCTTCCCTATCCTTACCTCACCTGTGTGTTTCTTCCCTATCCTTACCTCACCTGTGTACTTCTTCCCTATCCTTACCTCACCTGTGTATTTCTTCCCTATCCTTACGTCACTTGTGTGTTTCTTCCCTATCATTACCTCACCTGTTCGTTTCTTCCCTATCCTTACCTCACCTGTTCGTTTCTTCCCTATCCTTACCTCACCTGTGTGTTTCTTCCCTATCCTTACCTTACCTGTGTGTTCACCATGTAGATCTGCAGCTGTTTGTTTATGCGGAAAGTCTGAATGCTTTTTTTTTTGAGCGGAAACAAAGAATGGCTGGTTGCCGTCTCCGCCAACTCTGGCACAATCAATACCTGGTGATGTTGTGTTTGCTGACAACGTCCGAGGTCTGTATGTAGGGCAGAGTTCTGTCCTGTAAGCGGACCTCACAGGAAATGGCAGTAATTATCTGTTGTCTCTGTCAAAATGTGTCGTTCAGATAACTGTCTGCCGTCTACTGTCAAAATGTGTGGTTCAGGTAACTGTCTGTCGCCTCTGTCAAAATGTGTGGTTCAGGTAACTGTCTGCCGTCTACTGTCAAAATGTGTGGTTCAGGTAACTGTCTGCCGTCTACTGTCAAAATGTGTCGTTCAGGTAACTGTCTGTCGCCTCTGTCAAAATGTGTCGTTCAGGTAACTGTCTGTCGCCTCTGTCAAAATGTGTGGTTCAGGTAACTGTCTGTCGCCTCTGTCAAAATGTGTCGTTCGTTGACTTCTTCCTTCTCTTCTTCTTCCACTTCGTCATCTTCCTTCTTCTCTTCTTCTTCCACCTCCTAGTTCTCCTCCTCTTCTTTTTTCTATTTCCAATTCTTTCTCTTCTACTTCTTTTTTCTTCTTCTTCTTCTTTTTTCTGCTTCTTCTTCTTCTTCCACCACCACCTCCTTCCCGTCTTCTTCCAACTCCTTCTTTTCTTCCTCTTTATGTTTTCGTCTGCCAACTCCTCCTCATCGTCTTCTTCTACCACCTCCCTATCCTCTTTTTCTTCTTTTTCCACCTCATCTTTCTCTTCATTCTTCTTCTGCCTCCTCCACCCCTCCGCTTCTTCTTCTTCTTCTTTTCCTTTTTCTTCCAACTCCTTATCATCCTCATCTTCTTCTTCCACCTGCTATTTTTTTCTTTTCTTCTGTTTCCTTCTTCCTCCCCCGCCCCCTTATTCTTTTTCTTCCACCTTCTCTTCTTCTGCTTCACCTTCCACCTATTCCTCTATTTCTTCTTCTTCATGCTTCCTCCTCCTACTACTTCATCTCCTCCTCCCTTCTCCTTCTTCCTCCACCTCTCCTTCTTCTTTACTTCCTCGTATACCCCTAGGTGTCGCGGGAGATGCCAAATTCGTCCCTGTAGCAGTTTCAACCACCGCCAGTTGATGATGTTAAAAATACAGCTTTCAAGAAATTTACAAACAACAAACTTTCTGCATCGTCGGATTGTGAGCATGGATTTTCTCATTCCGATGACGGCTACTCTCACATGTTGTTATCTTAGTTACAAGATGACGGCTACTCTCGCAGGTTGTTATCTTAGTTACAAGATGACGGCTACTCTCGCAGGTTGTTATCTTAGTTACAAGATGACGGCTACTCTCACATGTTGTTATCTTAGTTACAAGATGACGGCTACTCTCGCATGTTGTTATCTTAGTTACAAGATGACGGCTACTCTCGCATGTTGTTATCTTAGTTACAAGATGACGGCTACTCTCACATGTTGTTATCTTAGTTACAAGATGACGGCTACTCTCACATGTTGTTATCTTAGTTACAAGATGACGGCTACTCTCACATGTTGTTATCTTAGTTACAAGACGGTGATTGTTAATTATTTATCTTGGTATCCATCTCCGGACATGCAGTCTAATTGCAGGCCATTGTTCAGACAAAAGGATGTGGGGTTGAATATTTCTACAGCAACAGCTATTTCTTAACTTGTTAAGAGGGTAACTGCCAAATTCAAAACTTACTGGACACCAACTCATGTTGCATTCATCATTTATCTGACATCCAGTCCAGCAACATTCATACCTTATCTGACATCAATCTAGCAGTATCTATACCTTATCTAACATCAGTCCAACAGTATCTATACCTTATCTTACATCAGTCTAGCAGTATCTATACCTTATCTGACATCAATCTAGCAATATCTATACCTAATCTAACATCAGTCCAACAGTATCTATACCTTATCTGACATCAATCTAGCTGTATCTATACCTTATCTGACATTAATCTAGCAATATCTATACCTTATCTGACATCAATCTAGCAATATCCATGCCTTATCTAACATCAGTTAAACAGTATCAATACCTTATATGACATTAGTCTAGCAATATCTATACCTTATCTTAGATCAATCTAGCAGTATATATACCTTGTCTGACATCAGTCTATCAGTATATGTACCTTTTCTGACATTAGTCTAGTAGTATCTATACCTTATATGACATCAGTCTAGCAGTATATATACCTTATATGACATCAGTCTACCAGTATATATACCTTATATGACATTAGTCTAGCAATATCTATACCTTATCTGACATCAGTCTAGCAGTATCTATACCTTATATGAAATCAGTCTAGCAGTATCAATACCTTATATGACATCAGTCTAGCACTATATGTATACCTTATATGACATCATTCTAGCAGTATATATACCGTATATGACATCGGACTAGCAGTATATATATATATATATATATATATATATATACATGTATATATATATATATATACCTTATCTGGCATCATTCTAGCAGTATATATATATATATATATATATATATATATATATATATATATATATATATATATATATACCTTATATGACACCGGTCTAGCATTTTATATACCTTATATCACATCAGTCTATCCGCATATATACCTTGTCTGACATCAGTCTATCATGCTAGCAACATTCATACCTTATCTGACATTAACGTCTTGCAACACTCATTTATAAATTGTCAGACATCAAGTCCTGCAACACTCATAACTTATCCGACATCAAACGTTTTTTGTTGTCAAACAAACAAGTAAAATCACATTTCTTGCAAGAAAGACTTTTCTGTTAAAGAAATTTATGACGTCATAGACAATCGCAGCCAATGAGAATGTAGCAACGCGGCAATTGTAATAAGTTACTGTATATCAACTGTAGCACAAGCTTACCATACATGAGCTAGAATAATCAGCCTGTGAGAATGTAGCAACGCGGCAATTGTAATAAGTTACTGTATATCAACTGTAGCACAAGCTTACCATACATGAGCTAGAATAATCAGCCTGTGAGAATGTAGCAACGCGGCAATTGTAATAAGTTACTGTATATCAACTGTAGCACAAGCTTACCATACATGAGCTAGAATAATCAGCCAGCGAGACCTATTTGGTTGGTCCATGGTTTACTTTCCAAAACAAATGCAGAGAAGCAAATGAGGGATGGTTAAAACATAAATGTAAAGAAATGGAAAAACAACAAAAAAGACTCAAAATGAATGCACAATCAGTTAAATGAATTAACAGGAAGAAAAGAAGTCAAAGTTTCAGGATGTGTGAAATTAAAGGAAGGAAATATAAAAATGGAACAGGAGAACCACAATGGAAAGATGGACAGAATATATCAGTGAACTCTATGATGATGAAAGACCAGAGTTAAACAATTCAAACAAAGACACAGGGCCACCAATAATGCAGAGTGAAGTGGAGGACGCAATTCAACAACATGAAAAGAGGCAAAGATCCAGGTCCCGACAATATAACAATCGAAGAGATAATTGCATTAGGAGAGCTGGGAGTACAAGTCATAACAAAACTACTCAATGACATATATAACACTGGACACATATCCGAAGATCTACTAAAATCTATCTTTGTAGCCATACCGAAGAAGTCAGGCGCCACTGATTGTGAAGACCATCGCACTATTAGTCTCATGAGCCATATGACGAAAATATTACTATAATCATCATGAGACGTGTAAGGAACAAAATAAAACCAGAAATAAGTGAGGAACATTGTGGATTTGTGGAAAGAAAGGGCACCTATAATGCAACATTCATCTTAAGAACATTGGTAGAAAGAGCTATAGAGGTAAAGAAAGATCTATATATGTGCTTTATAGACTACACGAAAGCATTTGACAAAGTAAAGCATGTGGAAATAATCAATATGCTGAAGAAATTAAACATTGATGGCAAGGATCTGTGAATCATAAAAAAAACATGTACTGTCAACAAACAGCAGCTATACGAATTAGCAACCAAACATGACAATTTCAATATATAAAACAAGGAGTCAGACATGGCTGTGTTCTGTCGCCGGATTTGTTTTCACTTTACAGCGAACATATTCTGAGATCAATAGTAGATAAAACAGGAATTAAAGTCAACGGTCACAACATAAATAATTTGCGATATGCGGATGACACAGTCTTAATAGCAGAGACAGAGAATGAACTACAAGAAATGATGGACATAATAGTAAAAGAAAGCAACAAGAAAGGTCTCAGTCTGAATAGTAAGAAAACAGAAATAATGGTCATATCGAAGAAACAATCATCACCACCATGCAGCATAAATATAAACAGGACAAATTTGAAACAAGTGCAACGTTTGAAATACCTGGGCACAACAATAACATCAGATGGGAGATGCACCACAGAAATAAAAAGCAAAATAGCTCAGGCCAAAATAGCATTTTAGAAAATGTAAAAAATGTTATGCAACAAAGGTAAAGGTAAAGGTAAAGTACGAGATTTGAACCGGCGTCTTAGCACGCGAGTATATACCCATATGTGCTCGGCCGCCTATCCAGAAATGTTCGGATATTTCTGTATAGTGTAGCCTCAAGCATCGAAACTCAGATGCGAAGCGTCTGCAACAAATATGCAACAAATCTATGTCAATAGAATGAGAAAGAGAGTTCATCCGTGCTATATAGATCCGATTCTGACCTATGAAAGCGAATCATGGACAGTAGACAAACATATGAAAAGACGATTAGAGGCCACAGAGATGGGATTTCTCAGAAGAATGTTGAAAGTTCCCTGGACAGATAAAAAGACCAATGAGGTAGTTCTCAAAGAGGCCAACACAAAAAGGGAACTCCTAAAAAAACACCAGAAAGAAACAATCAACATTTTTCGGACACATCATGAGAAGAGGAAAGTTGGAAAACCTGATTACAACTGGCAAAATACAAGGAAAGAGAGATCGCGGACGACAAAGAGAGAAAATACTAGATGGCTTGGTGTCATGGCATGGAAAACAGTCAACAACAGAACTGATACGACGCACTGTAGATAGACGATTATGGAGGGACATGTCCTACGCCAACCGGTATGGCACATGAAGATGATAGCTTTACAACTGTGTTAGTAGACACAGTAAGTCAATAGTTCTGTGAAACCGATAACTTCCATTACATTGCGGTACAAAATAGGCATTTTCATCTCCCTGGATAGAAGTATTTTGTACATTATGTCTCCATTTGCATTAAAGCCATGGCTCACTTGATATCACTTCTCATTCTACCATGTTGTCTTTAATAATTTGGGATTCTTCTGACAAGTGCTTGTTGTATTGATTTCACTAGCCTTTTCCGCTTATAAAGTGTAGTTCAAAATAGACGGGGAAAAGCTATTGGGCAGAAAAATACGACAGCACATGTGCAGTGGTAGAGAGGATCTATAGCATGTGCTTCCATACACGATGTTCTGTTTGGTCATCGGAGAATGAGATAGCGGACTACGCCGACTTAGTTATCGATTCAGTTGCTGGTTGTTAAACTCAGTACTCTAGTTGATCTATAACTCACGAGCTAGTAAACTTAGTGCTCTAGTTGATCTGTCACTCACGAGCTAGTAAACTTAGTGCTCTAGTTGATCTATCACTCACGAGCCAGTAAACTTAGTACTCTAGTTGATCTATCACTCACGAGCTAGTAAACTTAGTGCTCTAGTTGATCTATAACACACGAGCTAGTAAACTTAGTGCTCTAGTTGATCTATCACTCACGAGCCAGTAAACTTAGTACTCTAGTTGATCTATCACTCACGAGCTAGTAAACTTAGTGCTCTAGTTGATCTATAACACACGAGCTAGTAAACTTAGTGCTCTAGTTGATCTGTCACTCACGAGCTAGTAAACTCAGTACTCTAGTTGATCTATAACACACGAGCTAGTAAACTTAGTGCTCTAGTTGATCTATAACTCACGAGCTAGTAAACTTAGTGCTCTAGTTGATCTGTCACTCACGAGCTAGTAAACTTAGTGCTCTAGTTGATCTATCACTCACGAGCCAGTAAACTTAGTGCTCTAGTTGATCTATCACTCACGAGCTAGTAAACTTAGTGCTCTAGTTGATCTATCACTCACGAGCTAGTAAACTTAGTGCTCTAGTTGATCTATCACTCACGAGCCAGTAAACTTAGTGCTCTAGTTGATCTATCACTCACGAGCCAGTAAACTTAGTGCTCTAGTTGATCTATCACTAACGAGCTAGTAAACTTAGTGCTCTAGTTTATCTATCACTCACGAACAAGTAAACTTAGTGCTCTAGTTGATCTATCACTCACGAGCCAGTAAACTTAGCGCTCTAGTTGATCTATCACTCACGAGTCAGTAAACTTAGTGCTCTAGTTGATCTATCACTCACGAGCCAGTAAACTTAGTGCTCTAGTTGATCTATCACTCACGAGTCAGTAAACTTAGTACTGTAGTTGATCTATCACTCACGTGCTAGTAAACTTAATGCTCTAGTTGATCTATCACTCAGGAGCCAGTAAACTTAGAACTCTAGTTGATCTATCACTCACGAGCTAGTAAACTATTTACTTTAGTTGATCAATCACTCACGAGCTAGTAAACTATTTACTATAGTTGATCAATCACTCACGAGCCAGTAAACTTAGTACTCTAGTTGTTCTATCACTCACGAGCCAGTAAACGTTGTGCTCTAGTTGATCTATCACTCACGAGCCAGTAAACTTAGTACTCTAGTTTACCAATCACTCACGAGCTTGTAAACTTAATGCTCTAGTTGATCTATCACTCACGAGCCAGCAAACTCAGTACTCTAGTTGATATATCACTCACAAGCCAACAAACTTTGCACTCTAGTTGATCTATCACTCACGAGCCAGCAAACCTAGTGCTCTAGTTGATCTATCACTCACAAGTCAACAAACTTAGTACTCTAGTTGATCTATCACTCACAAGTCAACAAACTTAGTACTCTAGTTGATCTATCACTCACGAGCCAGTAAACTTAGTTCTCTAGTTTTTCTATCACTCACGGGCCAGTAAACTTAGTACTCTAGTTGATCTATTACTCATGAGCCAGTAAACTTAGTGCTATAGTTTTTCTATCACTCACGAGCCAGTAAACTTAGTGCTCTAGTTTTTCTATCATTCACGAGCCAGTAAACTTAGTGCTCTATTTTTTCTATCACTCACGAGCCAGTAAACTTAGTGCTCTAGTTTTTCTATCACTCACGAACCAGTAAACTTAGTGCTCCAGTTTTTCTATCGCTCACGAGCCAGTAAACTTAGTGCTCTAGTTTTTCTATCACTCACGAACCAGTAAACTTAGTGCTCCAGTTTTTCTATCACTCACGAGCCAGTAAACTTAGTGATCTACTTGATCTATTACTCACGAGATAGTACGATTGCCCATATGATGACGTCAAATTGGGTTTAAGTGACGGAAAAACCGACATCTCTGCAACGTCATTACAGGATAGGTCGTGCGTTCAGACAGCGATCAAGTCACAGACAGTCCAAATGGTCACACCGTTCTTGTGCGGAGATGACATCACTGGATCGATCTGCGCCTGGCCAGCTTTGATAGGGGATTGTTATTAGCACCAGAGAGCCGATTCCTGGGACAGGAGATGATAACATTCTTCTCAGCTTTTATAGAATACGAGTTGAGGGACTTAGTTTGTCCAAATAAGAACAAAGAGGCGGAGCAGTTTGAAAAATGTGAAATGTCAGGGCGAGTTCACGATGTCAGTGAATTACATAGTTGGCAAGGAACGGTTTACTTCGATGGCAGAATGTGGACATAAAGAAATTGTCGGCGCGAAGAACAGAGATGGAGAATACTTCTTGGGAAGTGGCATGTTTAGTATCCTTAACACAGGATGAGAAACATACTACAACAGTTTCTAGATAATATGGATTGCGAGGAAATATGTTCATTTGGACAGGCAGAAACAATAGTTCTCCCAGTTGGGAGAGTGTGGGTTGTTGGTTTTTAGTGGAACGTAGGAAGATGGTCGGCATGAAGAGCCACCGAGGATATGAAGATGGGATGCGCTGGATGTGTTTAGAAGGACAGCACAGTGGCTATGGTGGATGGGATGCGCTGGATGTGTTTAGGAGGACAGCACAGTGGCTATGGTGGATGATATTTTTTATTAGTAAATGGTGAATAGGTATTGTTAGGCGTCGTGACGTATCTAGGGCCGTATGCATATTTCCTTCTCTTAGGTTACTCCCCTGCTTCCTCTGTTGCTGTTTTGGACATTGTTTCCTTGGGCACTTCTGGCCTCCACACCTCTGTTTTCTATAAACCCACATACGCCTGTTGTTACCATCTTTACTTCATCGCATCCACGTTCAGGTCGTGATTGTCTTCCTTGTTTTCAATTATTGTTTCTTCGTCGTATCTGCCAGGACGACCAGGATTTCCTCCAACAGGCTCCCCTTCTTAGTTGCTGGCTTTATTTAGATTCGATCCTTCAATCTGCCTTCAAACAGATCCTCCTAATCTCTCGTCCTGAGGCGCTCACTCTTTCAAACCGCCACCTCCATCCCATATGAGAGAACAATACTCACCCTCACCTACCACCCTCACCTACCACTATCACCTATCACCCTCACCTACCATCCTCACCTATCACCCTCACCTACCATCCTCACCTATCACTGTCACCTACCATTCTCACCTATCACTCTCACCTACCATCCTCACCTATCACTCTCACCTACCATCCTCACCTATCACCCTCACCTACCATCCTCACCTATCACTCTCACCTACCATCCTCACCTATCACTCTCACCTACCATCCTCACCTATCACTCTCACCTACCATCCTCACCTATCACTCTCACCTACCATCCTCACCTATCACTCTCACCTACCATCCTCACCTATCACTCTCACCTACCATCCTCACCTATCACTCTCACCTACCATCCTCACCTATCACTCTCACCTACCATCCTCACCTATCACTCTCACCTACCATCCTCACCTATCACTCTCACCTACCATCCTCACCTATCACTCTCACCTACCATCCTCACCTATCACTCTCACCTACCATCCTCACCTATCACTCTCACCTACCATCCTTACCTATCACTCTCACCTACCATCCTCACCTACCATCCTCACCTATCACTCTCACCTACCATCCTCACCTATCACTCTCACCTACCATCCTCACCTATCATTCTCACCTACCATCCTCATCTATCATTCTCACCTACCATCCTCACCTATCACTCTCACCTACCATCCTCACCTATCACTCTCACATACCATCCTCACCTATCACTCTCACCTACCATCCTCATCTATCACTCTCACCTACCATCCTCACCTATCACTCTCACCTACCATCCTCACCTATCACTCTCACCTACCATCCTCACCTATCACTCTCACCTACCATCCTCACCTATCACTCTCACCTACCATCCTCACCTATCACTCTCACCTACCATCCTCATCTATCACTCTCACCTACCATCCTCACCTATCACTCTCACCTACCATCCTCACCTATCACTCTCACCTACCATCCTCACCTATCACTCTCACCTACCATCCTCACCTATCACTCTCACCTACCATCCTCATCTATCACTCTCACCTACCATCCTCATCTATCACTCTCACCTACCACCCTCACCTATCACTCTCACCTACCATCCTCACAACTTAGCTGTTGTGAGAATACTCAACTGTTACCGCTTCATTCTCTATTCTGATCCCACCACCAATCTACTTTTACGTGATCCCCCTATGGTCGCTTTCAAACGCGACAGGAATTTGAGAGACATTCTGGCAAAGAGTCGTCTCCCTCGCTTCGACCATAAACACTTGGATACTTTCCCCTGCGGATGTAACTGTTTTACCTGAGCTTACGTGCTGACTCCGCCTTATTCCCTAACGGACGGTTCGAGATCAAGGATGGTTTCACATGTGTGTTCTGCAGCATCATTTATGCCATCATATGCCAACAATGTCACGTGACTTATCTTGGCGAGTCTGTGAGACGTTTAGTGGTAAGATTGTGTGGACACCTTCGCGATGTTTAGCAGAATACTGGCACTCCAGTGGCGTTCTACTTCAATTCGCCAGACCACAAGCGAAAAAACGACATCCGTATCACTGGTATTGTCCTTTGCCACTTCAACGACCGCAGCCGGTTTGCCTTGGAAAATCGCCCTTTAGTTCAATTGGGTTCGCTGACCCCACGAGACATGAATGTATCACACTCATACACATAGTTTCCCTGTAGCTGCTTCTTTTATATTTCATATTATACTATTTTGCTCACGTGTGAGCACATTAGTATATGCACATGCTATACTATCCACAGCTCTCCTCTACTCGACCACACATCGGTGGTCCCCTATATCCCATGTGTCTGGGCTGCTTACTTTTGTGCAAGGCGATACCACTTCTACCTGCACTACACGGTACCTTAACTTTTACATGTTCTTAGTGAACCCCACTTTGAGATATCTTATTCTTTCCTCCTTTTCTTTCTATCTATCTATTGATCTTTCGAGTCGTAGCGGGTCCGTAGACTCAGATACTCTTTCTCTTATATAAATTATTATTCTAGCAGTTTTCAATACTTCTAAAGATATTTTAATCAAATCTCGTCATGTGTCTCCGTTCTGTGCAAGCAACTCTATCTCATTGAGGGAGCCTATTTCTGCTGCTCTTGCCTCTCTGATCAATGTTCTTCTCTGTGTCTCTCTGGGCCTTCCTCTTTTCTTCTTACCTTTTGTTTCCCACGTGAGGGCTTGCTTTGTTATTCGGTTATTATCTC